>NDGM010245674.1:0-18171 GCA_002564305.1 Octomys mimax | reverse complement strand
CGTGGGGCAGAAGGAGCAGCAAGAGCCACAGGGGTAGTACGAGGCCTGGGCACACCAGTGGCAGCACTGTGCACAGCCATGGGAGAAGGGAGCTGAGACCGCAATCCCACCCAGTGCTAACTACCAAGATGACAGGCTTAACCAAGGGGGCTGAAGACCAGTGCCCAGAAACAAAGACACCGAAACAAAAGCAGGAGTCGTGGTGTGGAGGGTCGCTCCACCCACAGCCATTGTCTGATTCCCGGCAGCCCTGGAGAGAGTCCAGTGGCATTCTTCACAGATGTAGCTAAAGGTTTCATAAAACACAGAACCACAGATGACTCAGAGTAGCCAAAGATATCCTGAAGGAAAGAAACCCCGCTGGGCACATGCCCCTACCTGACTTCAAACCACTGGCACGGTGACCAACCACGGGTGCCGGCAGGATGCAGGCCTGAGAAAGGGGACAGAAGTGACATGAATGCACAGAAGCAAACCCATGTTGAGGTCAGCTGACGGTCAGCATAGGCACGGAGAGCACCCAAGGGGGCAAGGTGTCTCTTCAGTGTGTGGTTTGGGGAAACAAAGTCCCTGTGTGGCAGCAGGAGCCGCCCTCTGCTCACATCACGCCCAGAAGCCAACGAACTGGACCGGGGCTCAGATGGGCTGGAGACTGCCAAGCTGCTGCGGGCAGGGAAGTGGGCACAAAGTGCTGCTGGGGCTGGACCCAGAGCACAGCCTCAGAGCAGGCACCGGGAGGCAGGCTTCTCAAGCCAGAGGCATCCGCACAGCTTGGGACTGTGGGGGACACAGCAGCCATGGACTGGGAGGGGATCTTGGCAGCCAGACATCTGTGGAGGGGTAGCATCCAGATCCCACGGGGCGTGCACACAACTTAACAGCAAGAGAACGGGCAGCCTGGCGCAGAGGCAGGCACAGCGCCTGCGCAGCCACTTCTCAGGGAAGAGAGACTGGGACCCAACAAATGCGGGGAAGTACAAATTAAAGCCATGGCGAGATGCCACCCTGCTGCTTAGTGGCCAGCATGAGTTGCCTGGGGGCCAGTGGGGTGTGGAGGAGGGGAGCGCTCTGGGGCATGGAGCTCAGGGACAGCAGTCTTGCTCCAGGCCCAGGTTACCCATTCACCCTGAGCAGGAAGTAGCCAGGGAAACCCACGAGCTAGCCCAGGGAACCTCTTAGATGTCCCTGCAGAGGGGATCTCAGGGACAGCCCTGCCTAGCCCCCACCCTTTGCACACACTTGTGCAAAGGATGAGCCCTGAGGAGTCTGCCCCATAGTTGTGACCCAAGGGTCCCTGGGGGAGGGTTGGGGTGAGGAGGAGCCGGCAGGCTGGGCCCCCAGCTGTGCCCACTGCGGAACTCAAGGGCTCTGAGGTCCACCCAGTTCAGAGGAGGTGGCCAACGACTTGCCGCGTCACTCAGATACCAGGAGGTGCCTGGGGCCACCTCTGGCCGTCGTGACTGCTACCTGTACAGTGCCACACCCCACCTGGGGCCCCCACCCTGAGTCTCCTGCCTGCCTGCCTCGCCTCTTCCTGGCCTTCTGTCCTGCCGAGGCTTCTGTGTCCACACAGGCTGGGCTTCCCAGGCGCCTGGGCCTGTCTGCTCTTCTGTCACTGGGGCAGGGTCACCTCTCCATCCTTCTGGTTCTGGTGACCCCTGGCTGCCCAGTTACTACCCAGGCCACCTCCTCTTCCGCTTTCAGAGACTCACAGCCATCCGGCAGGTGCTGAGTGCCCAGAAGATCCACTTCGTCCTCCAGGGTGGACTGCGCGTCTTGGTGTTCCTGCGGGACACGGACTCAGGTGAGCAGCTTCCCAGTGTGCATCTGCGCTTAGCCCTGTGGCCTGGCTGGGGGGCAGCACGAGGGTCGCAGCCAGTGCTCTTGCCCTCATTCCCCTGGTTTGGGCCCCAACATCTCTGTCCTTTTCTCTGTGAGGCCCTGCTCATTCCTGCTGCCCCTTTGGGGCACACACTGCCTATCGACACAGGCATCTCCCCAGGTGGAGCACTGGGTCTCTTCCACAGGACAGGGGCCACACACTGCTGTCCCCATCACACTGAGTCAACGGGCAGGTGACAAGGTTCCCAAAGGGCCGCACTATCCCTGTAACCCGTTGCCCTCTCTCAGTCGGATGGTGGGAGGCGGCCAGGCTGGGGGACAGGCTGATCCCAGGCCCTTGGCCGCTTTGTTTGCAGAGTTGCAGAGGCTGGGTGGCGGCAGCGGATACTGGGCTGTGGTGGTCCTCTTCATCGTGGGGCTCTTCGCAGTGGGTGCCATCATCCTCTACAAATTCAAAAGGCAAGGCTGCCAGCATGGCTGGCTCAGGGTGAGCCGGGATAGGGCCTGCAGTAGGGGCCACTCACACCCTGGGGCCCATGTGCACCTGGACATGGTGTGCCCATGCTGCCCTCCTCCTGCAGGGGCTGCATGCCCCGTGGGCAGTAGGACACCAACTGGGATACCTGCTGGGGCTGGGACCCCTGAGGTCACAGTGACCTTGGCTGGACCCTGGATACAGGATGGGGTTCCTGCTGAGACCCTGTTGTCCCCTCCTGCTGAGCCACCTCTAGGACCTCTATGGATCACTCCACCCAGGTACCCTTAGGAACCACTGAGGAGTCCAGCCACCCTTTTCTTCATGCCTATCTGAGCCCAGGACACACCTCCTAGACCCCCTTCCCAGGCCGGGACAGCTGTCTCCCTCCCCTCGTCCTCTTGCATGTGCACACCATGTAGGACACTGGCCCTGCCCCTGGGATGCAGTGCTGACTCGGCTGGACCCATGAGCATGTCCCTGAGGAGAGGATTCCTTAGTGGGATTCTGAAGGATATATATGAGTTGGCAGCACAGAGGGGCTGCAGCAGGACCCAGGTTGTGGACTGTTCTGAGTTCCAAACTCAGGGGGCGCCGGCTTCCTGACAGGCCCACATGAGTGTCCTGTAGGTACCTCAAAGTCAAATCACCCCACAGAGCCCCTCCTGAGTGAAGAGAGCCCCCACCAAGTGTCCAGCCAGATCCCCCCTCCCACCAGCTCCTCCCCACACGGCACAGCCATTGTGTGAGTGGGGACATCAAGCCCTGGCCTCTGGTCCTGAGTCTACTTCGCCAGCTGGGGGAGTCTGAGCTGCACCCCACCCCAAGGAGGCTGGCAGGCCTCGGACCCCAAAAAACTCCTGGACTCCTGAGTCACGGAATGGGAGCCTTCAAGGGTGGGGACCCCCCAGCACCCTTCATTCCTAGGCTCCTGTGTCCTTGCCCCTGTGGATCTGTACAAAAACCACTGGGTGCAAGTCCTGCAGGGGGCATGCCTGCCCATCCCTGAGCCTCAGTGTTGTCATCTGTGAAAGGGGGCCAAGAGGGGCTAGGGAGAGGACAGGGAGGAGAAAGGGAAGCACAGGTGCCCAGGGCAGCACTGCTGCTGCTGTCTGCCAGGACCCTTAGAACCCTGAGCCCTTCTGAGGTACCCAGGTCACTGTCCCCAAGCTGCCAGGTGGTGGGAGATAGAGGAGGCCGTGGACTCCAGGGTCAGGCAGCATGGAGGGTGAGAGAGCAGGCCTGGCTGCGGCCCCAGGCTGAGGCCCTCTGCCCTGCAGGAAACGCCCAGGCAGGACAGTGTACGCGCAGATGCACAACGAGAAGGAGCAGGAGATGACCAGCCCCGTCAGTCACAGCGAGGACACGCCAGGTGCCATTCAGGGTGAGTGCACAGGGCCTCGGCCCACAGGGCTGGATCCCCAGACAGGTGGGAGCTGGGGTGCCGGCCGGGCCCGCTCGGCCCTGCAGAGGCCTCCGCAGGGGGCCCTCCTGGCCATGCCCGGGGGGTGGGGGACAGTGCCAGTCAGATCACTCGGCAGTGTCACTCACCCTTTTGGCCTCTTCGTCTGCTCCATGCATGGCAGAACAGCATCATCTACACTAGCCCATAGCCGGCCCGGAGCCTCAGTGTCTGGCAGTCAGCACAGGAATGGCCTTGGCCCTGCTGTCCCCGAAGTCTGTATCTGGCCTCTATGGCTCGGGTCCCCCATGGCTTGGCCAGGGAGCTCCAAGCAGCTGAGGAGTCAGCTGCAGAGGACCCAGTTCAGGGCCTGAAGCCAAGTCATGTTGGTGGACCGAGACACCCCCAGAATTCCACCCCTGAGGCGAGGGGTGCAATGGCATCCAGCACTGGCAGCACCACACTTTGGCCTCCCAAGTGGGAGAACTGGGGCCCAGGCTGAGGCTGGAGTGCCCTGGGCGAGTGCGCCCGCTCAGCTGCTGCGCAGTCAGGGTTGAACGCATTAGGTCACAGCCCCAGGAGGACCCAGAGGCATGGGCGAGGGGCTGCGTGCGCTAGGTCCTGGCAGGCCACCTACCCCAGCCCCATTCGCCCACTTCCTCCTCTCTGCATGGCCTGTCCATGCACTGACCCCAGTGACAGCACCCACTACCACAGTGACCACAAGGGTGGCCAGGCCCAGTGTCCAGGGCAGAGCACAGGACCTGACCATCAGGACGGCTGTCGCTGTTACCACGACTCCACTTTAAAAGCCACACCTGCCCTGCAGGGCCTCTGCTGCTAAGCTGAGCACACTGAGGCTCACACAGGCTCCTGTCCCTCACCTAGTGCCTCCCAGCTCGCCGTTGAGCTTGGGTCCCGGCTGGGTCAGGCTGACCCCAAGTGTGGGTCCTCCAGCTCTCCCGAGTGCTGTAGGAGTACCCACCTGCGTGTCTGTGCCCTACCATCCACCCCAACCACGCTGGGGTCCCCTGGCCCTCCTGCCAGCCCAGTGCTGGAGCCCAGATACCTGCAATTTGCTGGCCCCAGGCTGACACTCCTGGCCATAATCAACCCCAAGAGGCAGGCTCAGGTACTGTGCCCATTTCTCAGATGGGAAGCTGGGGCTTGGTCTGTGCGTGTCCCGTGCAGGCCTCCAAGTATCCCAGACAACTCAAAAACCCTCTGGTTGCTGCGCCCAGACAGAGGCAGCCTTGCCCCCTGCATTGTCCTCCACCTTCCTGCAGGAAAGGTTGCAGCCCTGCCAGGGAGGGCCATGGGGTCCCAGGAAAACAGGAGCCTGGATTTTAGGTTCCTAAAATAATAAGAGCCTAACAATATCCTAACCACCTCTCATGTGTACCAGGCATCACCCATGACTGTCCTCCCCAGGGTCTACCACAGTGACCCTGCTGTCCCAGACGATGGCCCTGGGTCCAGAGTGATGAGAGTCTTGTTGGCTCCTGTGTGGACCCAGCCATCGCAGCCTTGGCAGTGCCAGGCACTCAGGCACTGTCCCACAGACTAGAGTGGGGACCATTCCTCATAGCAGATCAGTCCCCAGCCCCTAGGATCCCCACGCTGCCCTGCCAGGCCATGTGAGCGACCAGTCCATGAAAGTCCCCTGCCATCTTTTCTCCCTGCAGCAGCCCCTGCCAGGAGGGGGCGGAGCCTCAGCCCCTCCCACATCCCCTTGCTGCCCAGGCCAGGTCAGTGGTGCGGCCCCACCCGGCAGCCTTCTTTCGGGTGCACTGCTTGTGGACACTGGGCACGCCCCACTTCAGTCACCTGGGGAAACGTGGGGACCTCACGGCCACACAGCACAGGCTGCAGGAACCACGGGTGCACACTAATGCTACAGCTCATGGTGCGGTGAGGCCACCACCGCGTCCCTGCTTGGTCCCCACACGGTCCCCAGTCGGCCCACGCTCACTGCTGCGTCTCTTCTGTTGCTAGGCAACCACTCGGGCGTGGTCCTGAGCATCAACTCCCGAGAGATGCACGGCTATCTGGTGAGCTGATGCGCTGCCCCTGCCCGCCTCCCGCTGCCCTCCCAGGCGCAGAGCGCTCCTGCTGCCGGAGCGACGTCCGGAGACCTGACCAGAGGCCACCTCTGCCAGCCGCCCCCATGGGGACACGCCTCCTCCCTGTTCAGCCCACTCCCACGGAGGCTCAGGAGTCGACCCCCGGCCCACAGGAGCCCGGGGTCCCCTCCCCACCCTCAGGCATCCGGGCACCGGGCCCTCACACAGCTGCCCTGACCCCTTCCACTTGGCCCTGCAGAGGGCGCCCCGGAGCCCCGGCAGCCCGTGGGCTGGGCCATGTCCACGCCTTCCCGCCTCTGTCCCTCTGTAAACCACAGATGATGTAACTTCTCTCTGGTGGCTACACTCACTGGGGCTTCCTTTATCACCAGACTGTCACCATCTGGGTGACTCTGGCAGCCACATTTTTGGGAACCCCCTTCCAGAGCACTCAGCCGTCACTCCTGGGGTTCACTCTGGTTGCCCCTGGGGTGTGGGGTCCTCAGGGACCCCTGCCTCCAGTTCCTACTCCCCCAAGTAGGCAGTGCCCTCCCGGAGCCTGGCTGCCCAGCCCTCAGAAAGGGCTCAGTGCTGCCCAATGCATCCAGTTCTCTGCGCAGCTTGCAGTGGGGCCCTGTAGAACCAGCCAGAATGGGGGCAGAGAGGGCAGCCCCCAGGGGCAGGCTGCTCTTGGCAAAGAGGGGAGAGGTCACTGCAAGATGGCAGCAAGGGTGGCCCCACAACCAGGCCTCTGCCCTGAGGCAGGGCAGCTTCTGCTGTCCATGCTGCCAGGCAGCGACACAGACAGCAGGCCTTCACCTTTTGCCTTGGAAGGGAGTCAGCGGCCCCTGCTCCTCCTCATTCTCCTTTCCCTCCCCCTCCAGCCCAGGCTTTCCTGGAGCCAGGACCCAGGCTGGGACAGGGCTGGCACCATCTTCCCGAGGAAGAGGAGTGGTCTGCTAGGGGTGCCCAGCGGGCTCTCACACCAGGCAGTGCTCGGGCACACCATCTTTGCCTTGTGGGTGGCAACCAGCATCCAGGCCAGGTCACAGATGGGACTCAGGGACAGAGGGCACCCAGCCTGGCCTCACCAACACCTCTCCCACTGCTGCCTGCCCTGGACCCCATGCCCTGCATGCTTCCCCTGTGGGGAGGGACTGGGGGTGGGCCCAGAGTGGCAGAGGCTGTGGCCCCTCACACCTTTGTTGCGGCCCGCCCACCTCTTGCTGGATACCTGCACAGGGACCTGCCTCCTGCTGGCCACTCACCTGTCCTGCTTGTGTGTGGGCCTCCCTGAGCACAGTCCTGGCTCAGCCGACATGGCGCGGCCAAGCTCCTGGTGCCTACAGGGCCAGCACAGGCCTGGGCCTTCCGGCCACTCAGTTATACTTTCACAGCTGTGTCAGGGCCTCCCTTAGTTATTTGTATTTTCCTTGTATTTTGTGTTATTACTTTTGTTGAGAACATCTTGGGTGCGTGGCCCCAGGACCCCAGGAAAGAGATGTCGCCTGACATAACCCTGTTGCCCCATCTCTGTAACCATAGAAGTGATCGCTACTGATGTCTGCCGCCCCCAGCTGGTCATGAAGGTTCATGGGCTTGAGGCACAGACTCGTCTGCGGGCACCAAGGCAGGTGCAGGGACTGAAAGTGGTGTTGGGTGTCCAGAGTGTCCCCCAACTGGATAGGTCCCACACATGGTTTATGCACATAACAGAGGCCATGTATTCTTTCTTATTTTTTCCTTTATAAAAACCAATAAATCATTTGTGATGCTTTTAACAAAGATTAAAAGAACAGGATCAGCTCTTGCTTCTCCTGAAGGTCTCTCCTGCATCTCCTAGCCACATGCCCCTGGATTTCCTGCCCAGAACCACCATGCAGGGGACCCTGGGGAACCCCTCAAGGCAGTCACCAAAGAGTATGGGAATGGAAGAGATCAGGGAGGTAGGGGGCAGTGACGCTGCACACGCGATCACACGCACGCACACACACACCTTCTGCTTGGTGCCAGGATACACAGCCCTGAGGTACAAGCTGGTATGCAACTTCAAAACCTTAGAACCGAGCCAGGCCCAGGAGCCTTTCTCCTTGTATGGGGTCTGGGTGGGCATTGGGCTGAGACCTGTGCGTGACCCAGAGCTCTGGCCCTGGCTGGCCCTGGGCAGAAGCCGACTATGAAGGAGGCTCCAGACTAGGCCGCTGGGAGACAGCCACAGCAGGCCCAGCAGGGGTTCTGACCCCACCTGGTGCCAGGTGCCCAGGGTCTGGGCAGTGGAGGCCATGTTGGTGCTGGGCTGGCAACGTGAGGTCATGAGCAGGACACTGGGGTAGACACCAGCGCTAGAGTGATGGGCAGAGGGGGCGTGGTCTTGTGTTCTGGTCGCTTGGTATGCTTCCAGGACAGAGGAGAAAGCCAGAGTCCAGGCTACCTGGCTGTCAGTGTCCCTGCCCCTGGCGTGCTGGGCCCTGGCTTTCTGTGCTGCCTCTTTCTCCTCAGCCAGCCATCCCACTACGCAAGCACATTGGTCTCTGAGCAGCTGTGGGACGGCGTGTTAATGAGGATGGGTGTCATAGTCCCACCATTCGGCTTTGGAAGGTGTCACCAGTAGCACCCCAGGGCCTCCGGGCTGTACCTCCTCCTGTCAGGACCGAGGACCTCTGCCCAGTCCCAACACAGGTCTTCGGGCGCAACACCCAGACTGCACTCTTCGCCTGTGTCTCGTCGCCACACTCCTGCCACCTCCAGGGCCCAGCGCCTGCCCTGCTGCTCCCATGGCTGTCGGCGTAGCTCAAGCAGGGTTACTTCTGGGATCCAGGTGGGGGTCCCTCACTGTTCTCCAGTACACCTCCACCAATCATCTGGCCAACGTATCACCTACAGGGTGTTTGGTGCTCCCCTCTAGTCTGCCCTTAACTCGCCCACTTCCCTTCTGCTCCGGGTGCCCCATTTCCAGCTGCACCTGGTCCCTGCCTTTGCCCAAGCAGCTCATGCCCACCCCCGGCTGCTCTGCCCACTTACTTGTGCTGGAGCATCTTCCCCTCCTCTCGCCTTATTGAACGCTTACTTAAACCCCACCACCTGGTTCACATAATCCCACCCTGCTGCAAACCCTCAACACTGGCTCCCCCTACCCCCACCGCTGCAGAAGTCACTTTTTGGGTCTTCCCACCCACGACCTGTCTGTAGCTGCCTTCCTGCCAGTGTGCATGGGTTTCTAGAGTTGCATATTTGGGTCTGCAGACTAAAAATCCCCCAAACCATCATTGCCCTGCACGACGGCCCCCGTGACCTCCAACACGCACGTACACGCACGCAGACGCACACACACCTGTGACTGCGAGCCCCACGTGCAGGGCAAGCCAGGGCAGCAGGACACTGGGCCCGGTCAGAGCATTTTATTAACAGTACACACGTGCGCCGCGCCACACGGCGCCGGTCCAGGGCTACACCATGGGAAACAGTGGGAAACAGTCCGTAAAGCGGAGAATTCAAGTGCAGCTATTACAGAATGGGGTCAGTGCTGGAGACTAGGACCCCCCACGGCGAGTTTCTTGTTTGTTTTTTACTTAATGACCTCAATACAGAGAGACGCAGTGAAGACATATTTACAGCCCCCTCGAGTGGGCACGGACAACATATTTAATTAAAAAAATCTTTCCTGTTTCTTTGCCTGTTGTTTTTTTGCAAGAGTTTTTAAATATGACTTTAGTTTTTAAAAAATACAATAAGGCAATAATTACATTCTTAATATGAAAATGTCACAATGCACGGCCATAGTCAACTAATCCTGGAGATCTATAATGTAAAAGATGTTAAAATGCAAGGCAAGGATTTCCTTTCTCATTAGAAAATCAGTTAAAAAGGCGACCTGATTAAAACACCTCTGGTGCCTGGAGCCTCGACTTGCAGGACCTGTGGGGACACCTCCACGCAGCTCCCGAGAACACGGCAGGCTGTGCCTGGCCAGGGGCATCTCGGGCAGCTGTGGTTGCCGGCTGCAGCAGAGAAGGCAGGAAGGCTCGGCCAGAGGGTGTGCGCCTGGCCTTGCCCTGTCTTCCTGGGTCTCCCCGGGGCTGCGCCAGGGCCACGCAGCATGCACACCTTGTCTTTCACACACAGTTCTGTTTTGCAGCAGGAACCTGGCCCACTGTGGGGCTGACACAGGACCCTGACGTTAGTCACATCATGCATTTGAAATTATTTTTCCTGTCAGAAGTTACTATAGGGGAGAAATAGGCAAGCAATCGTTTGCACGCTAGAGTCGCCAGCACCTTAGGAACCTGGGGACATCCTGTCTGCTGGCAGGGGGTGTACTAGGGTATAGGGGAGCCCTGGCCATCCTGTGGTAAGGATGCGCAGCACTGCCCCTGCACTGGGGCAGCCCCTCAACAGTGCTTTGTGCCGACCTCAGAGTGGTGGGCCCGCCATGCAGGGAGGCATGGTCATTCAGAAAGGGAAAACTTGGGCTAGGGAGGCGACTGCGGTGGGCAGGGCCAGGCAGCCTGGGGGTGGGCAGGGAGCTGGCGCCATGAGTCCAGGAAGGCTCCGGAAGGGTCTGGATGGCTGTCCAGGGACCTGGTCATCTGCATGGTGCTGCCTCTTGAGGTGGGGGACAGTAAGGCCAGCACTTGTGCCACTGTGGGGTAGGAGTGAGCCCTGTGGCCGGCATGGCCATCTCTGCACCTGGACTGAAACACCAGAGAACACAATGGAGGGGCTCTGCCAGAGGTGAGCTTGCATCCAGCTGCAGCCAGGAGCCAAAGTCCAGGGAGGTGCACAGTGGCCTCCCAGTGGCAAGAAGGATGGAGGCTAGATCTTTCCCCCTAGAACTGGGGCCTCCCTGAACTGTGCTGGGCCTGCCCTCCTGCTGGGTGGCCTCCTCCCTTGGGACCACACTCTGCAACCTCCAAAGGTGTTAGGTGACACTTTAATGACCCTGGGCCCGGGGCAGCCAGCTCTCTGCTACCTGGCCCTAGCTTTGGGGTTCCTGGGCTATTCCATGCTGGGTCACTGCTGGGACGTGCTTTGAAAGGGTGATGAAGTGAGACCCCCTCAGAACAGGCTAGGACATCTGCGTGTCTAATATGTACAGGTATAAATTAAAGCTATACTTACGGGACATATACAAATAAATAACTTACTTTGAAACAAATGCTTTAAACTGACTTTCTGGTCAAATCTGGGACACCAGGGCCCATGGGGCCCAGGCCCTGTGTTGGGCGCTTGCGGTCCCCACTGTAGATGTCCCAGGAACCTGCAGGGTTCACTCCACCCTGCTGCCTCCTTCAACAACTTTGGGTAACAAGAATGAACGACAGAGCTCATGCTACGCAAGGGCCTGGGCTAGAGCAGCCTCAGCCCCACAGGGGTGTCCCAGGGTGAGGCCCCTTCTGAAGCCCCCGGCCCTGTAGCACACAGGGTCAGAGGCGGTGCTGCCCACGGCCACCTCTGCTATGGACCCGCTGCAGGGCCGAGGCTGGGGCCTCTGCAGCCTCTGACCCGTGGCTGCTGGTCAGACTGGTCCACAAGCCTGGATTTGAGAATTTTATTAGACTCAAAGATGGCAAAAATTGCTGGTGTATGAATTTCTTCTCTTTATAAAAAAAATGTAGTTTTCCTATGGAATGAAGTGCTACAAGCTTCCTGTGAGATACCATCCCTGGAGGGAGTGGTGAGTGCTGGCGTGACTGGGTGCAGCTTCAGGCCAAGGGCCTGGCGACTCTGGAACACTGGGGCAAGATGGCTTCTCCGTATATTCAAGTTCCAGAGGACCAGGGCAGCAGGAGCCAGTTTCTCTGCGGGGAGCCTCTCTCATGTCCCACAAGACCGTCCTACTCCTGAAGGGATCAAACAGCCCCTTGGGCACCTGGTGTGACGTGGAGAAAGGACCCCAGCCCCCAGGCCTATGCACAGGGCAGAAGATGCTTTGTGCTATCCGAAAGCGCTTGGGGCTGGATGAGGGTTGGGCTCTAAGCAGCCTGCTCGGGAGCAGGCCGGAGCCAGCGCACTGTGGGTCTGGTGCTGTCTCTTCTGCAACAAGGCCGGATCTTCTCTGGCAGCGCCTTCAGGGACCCAGAGCTCCGTTTCCCGCGGCCCCAAGCAGAAGCTGCCGACTGACGCGCTCTGTCTCACTCTCCTCATCTGGACTCTGCAGGAGTACTGCTCGGGGGGCAGCGGGGCCAGGCCGGCGCACCATGTGTCCACATCTCAGTGTACAAGCAGGGTTGGCTCTGGCTCCAGGTTCTGAGGGTCCCCAGCCTGCGAGCTTAGATCCTGCCTGCTGTTCCAAGCCTGCTCCAGCCATACTGCGCAAAATAACCCCCGACACTGTCTCAGGCAGCACGGATAATCTGAAGACTCTAGTGCTAGGTGAGACACACGGCAAGAAGACACTTCCTAAAGAACAATGGCACCATTTCCTGTTCTGGAGGCAAAAGCATCTGTCCGAAAGAAAGCAACCTGGAAGGTACGACCGCTTGGCAGCATGAGGTCCTTCCGCCTTCACTGCTGATCCTGAGGGGGACTGGGCACACTGCGCACGACATTGCCACCACGGCCACAGAACCCCAACCTCGAGTTGGCTGGGACCCTGGGGAGCTGTGGGCAGTGGCCAGGCTCATCCGGGGTCCAGGGCCCGTCCGCCCACCCAGCCGGGATCTGCTGCTGGGGCGGGCAGGACCTGGGCGAAGCAGTCCTTCAGCTGGCTGGAGAGACGCAGCTTGTCGGCTGTAGGAACCTTGCCCGATAGCTCCTCGTCTCTTTCTCTTTTCTACTTTATTTAACAAGAAAAATCAGAAGCTAAAGTCTCACAAGTAAACTTCTCCAAGGGGCACCGTTCTACAGTAGGAGGACACGCTGGCGGGTGGGCGAAGGTGGCAGCACTCGGGTGCAGGACTTCAGACGTCCCGAGCGGGCCACTCTGGGGAGCACCGTGTCACAGATGAGGACTGGCGGGGTGCAGCCTCGGCCTGGGCCGGGGCTGGGGCGGCCTCCTCCCTATGTGCCGTTCTTCAGTTCCCACTCCTGGAGAAAGGAGAGCTGTGTGAATCCCAAGGGCCAGACCCTGGCAGGCATGCAGCGCCACAACCCGAGTGTGAGAGAGCAGAAAGGGTGGCACTCGGCCTCCGTGGAAGGTAGGACGGGCAGCCCCAAGACCGAGCACCAGGGCCTAGCAGCCCCACCTCCAGTATTCATCCCGTCCAAACAGAGACAAAGCTAGAACTTGCCCCAGGAGCCCAACAGGAGCCAAGTCTGACGGGCCTGCGGCATGCTGATGGCTCAGGATCATAGGCCACTTCCCTGTCCCTGTTTCCAGAAATCTGCTCAAGCCCACAATCCCATTTAGGGCCAGATGGCTACCCTCCAGCTTCCAGTCTTCTATGTGCAGCGACCACCCTCCCAAGCTATGTCGCCCTGCAGCCAGCTGTTGGTGGCCCAGCCAAAAACTGCCTGCTCAGAGAAGCTGAGCTCATGTGGCCAACAGGCCTGAGATGTCTTGGTTTGGTATCAAGGACTTCTAGTGGTGAGCGAGACAGGGAGGTATCCAAGAGTAGAGTTGGCAGATATCAGATAACATCCCTGGGGTTATCATAGGGTCAGATATGGGGGCCTGCCACAGGGGTGGGGTGAGGAGAGAGGCGCATTCCTCATCTTTTCCCATTCTCGAAGAATCACAGCACAAAAGCAGTGCAAAGGGCCACTTAGCCCAGTGTCCACTCTGCCAGGAGAACCAGCCCCGAGAGTCAAGAGGCCCAGGCCGAAGCCAGCACTGCAGGGACCTGGCCTCTTTGGCCCTTGGAACCTAAGTCCTAAAAAATGTTCTGATACAGCGGAAACCCAGTGAGGATTCTCCACAGCAGCACAGGACACACCCTAACCAGGACCAGGACCCACCTTGGCCTTCCGAAGCACATGGCCCCGGCAGGGCGAGCTGCCTGTGGCTGGAGGGCTCTTCCTCAGGACAGCAGCACTGTTCACAGGCAGGGGCCCCTCAGCGTCACTCGTGTCACAGCTGGAGACTGGTGAGTTCTCCAGGGTCCGATGCCGGAACACAGGGGACTGCGGGTGACAGAGGCAACTCTGCATGAGCAGTGGCTTCGAACATGGGCCTGGCTGGCAGAGGGCCTAGCTCGGTCAGGGAATGGATTTGGGAACTGGCCAAAACAAGCCGTAAGGGCTAACGCAGGGCTGGCGCTGAATCCTCCATGTGCACCTTCACCAGGCCTGTCAGGCCCGGCCTCGGGGTGCAGGGCACAAGCCGCCTTGCGCTGCCTCCCTGCGCAGAGCCCCACCTTGGACAGGCCTGGTCTGTGTTATGTGTAGCTCTAGAACGTCCCAATGTCTCCTGTGTTCAAGATGGAGCTTTAGAAGATGACAAGAGCATGGGGCGTTGGTGGACTTGGCCATGCATGAGCTCCGGTTGGCTGGGCTGCAGGAGGCGGGGCCTGGCTGGGGGTCCTGGGCCCTAGGGGAACCCCAAAGGGCACATTCTTGTCTCCAGCTCCTCCTTTCTCTCTCTGTGTCCTGGATGCTGGACGTGAGAGCCTCCCTCTGCCCTCCCTCTCCCATGCTGCTTCTGCCTTGGAGCCAACGACCTCGGCCTGAACCCTCTGTAGGGCGAGCCAGGCTGAATCGCTCCTCCTTGTGGGCTTGGGCCTTCTGTCCCAGCGGCAGGCAAATTGACTAACGTATTCTATGTCAGCTCAGGGACCCGGTCACCGACACAAGGGTACCTAGCATCTGCAGTCCCCTGGGCATATGCTGGGAGGGGCTCCTTCAAGGCTTGGAGCAGAGTGGCCTGTGCTCCTGGCTGTCACAGCCCTTCCCGTGCCTTTTGCAGGATCACAGCCTCTGGGACACTGTCCTGGCAGCCTCCAGGCTTCCCGCTGGAGTCTCCAAGGATTGAGCCCTTGCAGCAATGCTGCCCCGGCAGAGAGGAGTGACACTCGTGGGGTGTCTGGGACGTCCTTCTAGGAGAACAGCGCCTCACGGCCCGCTGGGTCTCTTGTCCTCTGTGGGGCACCCAAGCATCTCAAGCACAGCTCTCAGCTCAAATCAAACTTTCTTAGGAGTTGCTCCCAGTCCAGGGCAGATGGGGGAGCAGTGCTACATCGGTGACAGGGACACATGATGGCACAGACCACCCAGCACGCAACCGGCACTGCAAAAGGTCCATCAGCAGGCCGCTCTCCTGAGGACATGCTCTGCCACCAGCATCCAGCAGAGGACAGTGACTGTGTCCACAGAGAAGCCACAGAGGTCAGGAGGCTGCAAAGCCAACAGAGCAACCCAGGCCAGGGCCTCAGAACACTGCTGTCGTACAAGGCCGGGGAGATGGCTCAGCAGAATAAGTGCTTCCCTCGCAAGCGCAAGGGCCTGAGTTCAATCCCCGGTTCCACAAAAAAAAAAAAAAAAAAAAGAACACTGTTGTAGTGCAGTGGGCACCTGGAGCCAGACGGGTGTGCAGTGAGCAGGAGGCACTGAGACGGGCCAGGGCCAGGGACCCATGAGCTTGAGGCCACTGCAGGAGGAGCCATCAGGAGCCATGCAAAAGGCTGCTGGAGTGGGCATGGTGGTGCACTCCTATAATCCCAGCACTTGGGAGACTGAGGCAGGAGGATCATTGTGAGTTCAAGACCAGCCTGGACTAGAAAGTGAGCTCTAGGCCAGCCTGAGCTGCATAGTGAGACCCTGTCTCAAAAAGACAAAAGAAAAAGAAAAAAAAAAAAAGGCTCCTGTAGTCTGAGAGAGGAAAGCTGGAAGTGCCTGCTGGGGCAGACTCTGAGGTGGGCTGGGAGTGGGTGGCCCACAATGACAGCACAGCCTACTGTCCCTGGGTCTATGGGGAAGGACAGGGAGCCGCGCAGGTCCCCAGCAGCATCTGGAGAGGACGGGGCACAGGCCAAGGCAGGATGTGCTCAGGATGGAGTGAGCCAAGACCAATGGGAGGGAGGACGCTGAGGGGCTGGGGCCACAAGGACGTCGGAGGAGGGGCCCTGGGCCTCGGTGTGGCCTCACTGTCACAGACCCACACCAAGGGCTCTGGGGGACACAGGCTGTGGGTGCTCTGTGCCGCATGCCTCGGTCTCTCCGGCTTGTGACATAGAAGTGCGGCAGCAGGGCTGGGTCCTGCAGGCCTGGACCTCACTGCTCCGCCCCCGCGCCCAAGCCTCACGCTCCTGGGCAGCCTCTGTGCAGGCCGCCGGGCCACTCACCTGCGGGCTCGAGGTCCCTGACTTGGGCTCAATGGCCAGCCCAAGGGTGACGCCACCAGCCAGGGCCTTCTTTAGGCTCTCCTTGACCTCAGTGAGCTCCAGCTCCAGGCTCACACGCTCTGCCTCCCGCTGCTTGCACTCCTCCTCCAGCTTCCTCAGTTTCTCCTCCAGCACCACCTGGGTCTTCCTGCCTGTGAGCAGAGTGGCGCTGGAGCCTCAGGCAGCACCTTGGCGTCCCCAGTCCCAGACTAGGCCAAGCCTAGGCCCCGCTGTGCCGAGCTGGGGAGGGACTTGGGCATGGGCCTGATGCTCTCACTACAGGCCTCTTGGGCTAGGTGCAGGCTTCTCACTCAGGAAAGAGCCCTGGCTTCAAGGCCTGCATAGGACCTGGACCTACCAAGGCCCAGGGACGTAGGCCTTGCCTCCCTGGCCCCCTGTTATGTATACCTGAGCTGGAGTCTGGGTGACCCAGAACACCGCCCTCCTGCCACACCATGGTGTGGGCTGCTGACCTCATGGGAGGAGCAGCCCAGGGGCACAGGGCCACTGGAGCCCTTCCTACCCGCGTTCACTTCGATGGCCGCCCGCAGGTCTCTCCTCTCCTTCCGCAGCTGTGCCAGCCTGTTCCGCAGGGTCTCCTTCCTCTGCAGCAGCTCATCCTCCTTGGTCTGCAGCCGCTTGGCGTCCGCCTCCACCCGGTTCTTGCCGTATTTATACTGGTCGGCATCTAAGGGAGCAGCACAGGCCGTTTGGTGAGGGTGGCAGGCACAGCTCAGAGCCCACAGTGCCAGCTGCCCTGCCAAGCACAGCACACCGAGGAAACGGGGGCCATCCCAATGCCCCCAGACTCTCAGAAGCAAAGGGGTGCAGGGAAATGGCGTCCTGGGGATCCTTTAACCCTCAACCCTGTGAGGAACTCGTCACCCATCTGCAGCAAGCATGAGGCTTGGGAGTGTGTCAGGATGACGCTGCACTCTAGCTCTGTGTCCCAGACCCCACCCTAGCACTGTCCACTCTGCGCCTGTGGCAGCCATGAGTAGGTGAAGAGGCTGCTCATGGTGCGCAGGGGCCCAGCGTGGCACTTGGAGCTGTGTCACCCTGAGGAGTGTCTTGGGTGTCTGGGAAGAGGGAGCGGTGGCGGCAGGAAGCTCACAGGGCTGTGGTGCAGCTGGGCTGGCCAGCACGCAGCCCCAAGAGCCCTGTGTCAGTGTTTATGAAACAGTGAAGAAAGAGCAAAGGAGAAAGAGTCGGGGACAGTGGAGCGGGCTGGCATCATTCTGGTCCACATGGTGCTGGCTGCATGCTGGCTCTTCCTGTGCTGGCCTTTTGTAATGGTGGCTTAGGAAAAGCCTCTTTGGAAAAATGCACTGAAGAGATGTAGCTTCCAAGGAGAGGCCAAGGGTCTCAGGTGCGAAGCTTCAATCGCTTCAGGCGCTGCTCACAGCAGCCACCAAGCCTCTGTGACCCCACCTCAGGGCCTGCCACTTCCTAGGCCAGAACCCACCGCACAGAAGCTGTGGGTGCCCTGCTGGCTGTCACCAGACACTGCCCCCTTCCACTTGAATCCTGATGAGCCTCCGTCTCCCCACTTCAGCTTCCGGTCTCCAGAGCAGAGGCCAGAGCTGCCCACGAGTCCCTGTGGCAGTGGCTACGTAACACAGCCCCAGAGCTGTAAGGGACAGTCAGGACTCTCCAGGAACATCAGGTTAGCACGAGAGGGACGGCAGCCTGATCACGCCGCTCAGTCACCGATCCACGCCGCTGCCCTTGCAGCCAAGGTGACGGTACGTCATACAAAAGACCAAGTTCAGGCCAGGGAGATGGCTCAGTAGAATAAGTGCTTGCCTGGCAAGCTCAGGGTCCCATGTTCAATCCCCCCCGCCACACACACAAAAAGACCAAGTTCAAGCTGTGCTGCTGCTGATGTCCATCCCACCACGTCCTGAATAGGGTTACAGACAGTAATCTCCAAGTGTCCCCACCTTCTGATCCCTGCATCATCACTCTCTGCAGTCTGCAAAGAGATGGGCTGAATTTGCTGGCAACAACACACGGTGCAACTACTTGCTGTCTTATTTCCCCATACAAGATGTCACAAAATAAAGCACAATGGGCTGGCGAGATGGCTCAGTGGTCTAAAGCACCTACTTGGAACAAGCTAAACTAAAGCAC
>NDGM010245391.1:0-11909 GCA_002564305.1 Octomys mimax | reverse complement strand
TTGCACTTGCCAGGGAAGCACTTGTTCTACTGAGCCATCCCCCTGGCCCAGATTCTCTAAGGTTTGCGCCTTTGGTTTTCAGCCAATCCATAACTGGACTACAGCTGTGTGCTACTGTGCCCAATCTTCTAGTTGTTTATATTTTCCTTTTGCAAATAAAATATATTGGGGAACATTATTGCACAACCTGCCTTTCATTTATTACTGACACTCGCCTCTGCGTTAATTGTTTACTGCTTTATATTCTTCCTACCACACTTTTAGTTGTCCTCAAGGGCACTTTAATTTCTTCTGTCATTCACATATTGTTTTATGCAAACTGCATCATAGATTTTCATCTATCAAGACTCCTTTATTAGAGCATAACTATGGGTTACTAATAAGCTAAGGAATTTACTATGATAAACAAAATATCTGTTTCAAAACAAAAAAATAGTGCAATAGTTCTTATTGGAGATAAACAGAAACAAATCATAAGAGCAATTTCTTAAAACGTTTAATAAAATTGCAAGAGAAATTTAAGAACCTCATGGATTATACATATACCAGCATTGCAACAGAATATTATTCATTTTAGTTATTTGAATCAGATTACTTAAAAACTCTGGTGTGAAATATAATTGCTTATGCCTTTTTTGTAAGTTTTAAGAACTTTTCATGAAACTTCAGAAGCCACTTTTAGCTGTTTATATAATAATATAGTGTTACAGCTTATTGTTTTGATAAAAGAACTTCTACTTTCAAAAGTAATGTGCTAGAAATTGAATTAATATACACCCAATTGATGGCTTTGAAGTAAAATCCATTTAATGTGCTTCAAATTTAAATATCTTTCTTAGTAAGTGGATTACATACCTCATCACTTAGTACCAACCATCAATTTTGTTTTCATCTTTCAACGGTAATGTCATTTATGACATAGACTCAAGCTTGCATTCGCTTACTAAGTTGGATGCGAGTCATCTATATTTACTGTCAAAAGCAGCAGCACAATCCTTGCATCTGTGGAAATAAATTCACTTTCAGTATAAAACTATAAAACTCTTCAAAATGGGCTATGAGGAAAAAAATATAAAAGCAACTCACATTAAATTTCTATATTAATTATGGACATAATGGCAATCAATTCAGCTGCTTTTGACAAAACGATACCTTGTAACAGTCCATATGAATTTTAATTACAGACAAATTCAAAGTTTAAATTGATATTTTGGCAGGAAAAAAGTAGTATAGGAGGCAGGTGACCAAAATCCTAGCTTCTGGAAAAAAATTAATGCCAGTGAAATGTAACAATTCTTCTAAATATCATGTGCATATATGTGTTTGTGTGTTTTAAATGTCCTGAAGCAAGATACAAGCTAATATGTTAGTTAAGCTCTTGTCCAAATGCTTGTTTAAAGGTTAAGTTCTAGAAAACTTATGTAGGCATAAGACTCAGAATATAAATAGAATTGCATAGGAATACTCACAAGATTCTAGTTGCAGTAACGTTGGAAGTTTATAAACTAAAAGAAATATTCCAAGATACATATAAGCTTTTCTGTGTATGTATGTGTATGCATGTATGTTCTTCAATTGCTTCTTAAAATCAGTGCAACATGACAAAATTATTGTTAATTATTATTATTATTATTATGGCACTAAGGATTAAACTCAAATATAAAAATTCAAATAAAAAATCAATGGATACATATATATATATATATATATATATATATATATGAGTCTACCAGGTTGACCAAGCTAATTGAACATCATTTTATTAATTGGCACATTCATTTAAGAATGTGTGAGTTTAGATAGTTTGTTCTCCCATAAGGTAAGTATGTAGAAAATAATTGACAATTTGGTTTAATCCAATAAGGTGAGTCTAAATATTGAAAGGAAAAATGTCCATCTTTATAATAACCATTTAAAAATATAAGAATGATTAAAAATAAGACAAACATCAGGCAATGACAAAGAGTTAATAACCATATAAACCAGATAAAATAACTTATTGCAAAACTTAAAATTTTGGTTTTATTTGTTTCTTTCTTTTGCTTAGTACAGGGTCTCATGACACAGCGAGGCCTCACAGTAGACTCGTGCTTCAGCCTCCCGGCCACCATGCTGACTCTAGGTGGCCAGTACAGCTTGCCTGGGGTGCTAGGGATGGCACAGCACGTGGTATAATGGGATCAAACCTAGATCCTTGCACTTGCCAGGTAGGTGCTTAGACTACTGAACTGTCTCCCAAGCCCAAAATTTTAGATTTAAAGAGCATATAAAAGGACGTAATTAGGCTTAAGTTAAAAAAATTTCCAAAAATGAAAATATATAAACAATATTTGGACTATTAAAATCAAATAGCACTCTTAAAAAGTTCACAGTTCATTATGAGGAATAATAAAATCATTTGTATTTACAATGTCATGAATACTGTCTTGCAAAATGTAAGTTAGATGGACTCACAAGGCAGTACACAATAAAAGTTAAACTATGGGATATGGAGCATCTTCCTAAAAGCTTGATAATAATCTTAGGTATATAGGAGTTTTCCCATTATAGACTTGTTCAAAGAGTATAATATATACAGGAGATAAATGAGAAAATACATAGCAGGTTACATGGCTTTACATACAAGTAGTTAGCAAAGGGTATGTATAGAAAGTAATAAAAGACATGCTTCACATGAGCCCAATTATAGAGCATTTTTGTTTCATTCAAAACAATTGAAAAAATAATGAAGAGGGTCAGGGAGATACCTGAGTGGAATAAGTGCTTGCTTGGCAAGTATAAGCTCCTGAGGTCAATCCCTGGTACCACCAAAAAATAAAATAAAATATTAATGAGGAAATGTTTGTGACAGTAATGTATATAAGATTATCCAATTTGGAATTGTAAAGTGTTGCTCTACTAGTTGCCCTTACTTCAAACCCTTTTTTACTTTTTTTTTTTTAACCTCTGAATTCAATGCCGGTACCTCAATTAAGCTGCCTTTTGAAGAACTCCTAATCTCCTCTCCCGTTTTATGCAATACACATAATTTTACAACGTATGTTTATATGTGAATTTATTTTTCCACCATACTGACATCTGCAATATTAGATGCCTCACTTTCACTACTACCCAATTAGTAGTTCTTGGCTTACAAAGTAAAAGATGATAAATTAAGTGGTCATAATGATGAAAATTTTCAAAGAAATGAGAAATATTCATTGAAGGGATAGTAGTTACATCACTGGAAATTTAAACATTGCATTATCCTTGTATTTCATCAAAAATAGTATGATTGGCGCTGTAACAAAACTAAGTCCTTACACCTTCAAAATGTGAACATGAACAAAATAAGCTGATATCTACTCCCAGCTCCTAGAAGAAATATAAGAAATAAATCAAACATAAAGCAAGTTTGCTACTTTCAATACAGAACACATGCATTATAAGAGGAGTTCTGCTTCTAAGTGAAATTCGCCCAGGAATTTCCACAATCCATGCACAATCTCCAGCCTGTTTTGAATCATTTCATTAGTCAATTTAAAATGTGATTTTTACTTAACTTATTGAGCAAGTTTATCTATAGTTAGCTACCAGTTAACCTCACTTAAGTGGTGTGGGACAGGTTAGGCAGTGATAAATAGTGTAACATGTCAGAAATGTTTTTCTTGGCTAATAGTACCTGCAGAAAGAAATGGTTCAAACAGGCTTCTACTCATGACAAAGAATCATAGGCTAAGGGAGACTCTATTTTCTTAAAATGCCACTATTTTTACAGAAGCCTTTAGAGTTCATCCCAGCAGGACAAGAATTCACACAATGAAGTATATCAGGAAACTTTGTGTCTCACAGCCACAAGGCAGAAATGGATCACAGGTCCCTTCTCAATACAAAGGGGCTCAGTGGTAGACTGAGAATTCTTGAATGAAGCGAGAAATGACCCATCTGAGAATTCTCTGCCACTAACTTTCCACACAGACATAAAACATACAAATGATTTTATCGTTCTGCAGAATTATCTTAACAAAGACATAAAAAATGTAGTTTTCATGTTTATTAACTCTTTAGACTAATGTTTCAAAACCATATTTCTGCACCAGCTTTTATATATGCTGATCTTTTTTTATCCAAAGAAACTTTTTTCATATTATCTGAAGAAAAATCAGTACAGGAAAGTTAATTTCCTTTTGCTTCCCACTGCATGCAGTTCTGGAACTAATGGTTTGATATGCATTTATCTTGGGATGTGCCCATAGTTTTTCTGTACTTTATAGTTCATGGAGCAGCACAAGTATTTAATAACCTAAACGGGCTGTTTCCACATCAGCAGTTCTGTCACAGTAATATTCAAGTGATGTTTATTAAGGATTATCTGACTTGGGTGTGGAGTTTTCTGGTATGAAAATGCATGGACACTGCCTTAAAAGCTACACTTTTACATAAAATAACAGTATTAAAACTATAATTTTGTGGATTCCAGGTAACAGAGAAAGCTACATACCTAAACAATAGCTTCAATTTTAAGGGTACAATATCAATTGGTTATATCAATTTCAAGAAATTTTTGTAGACATAGACTATCAGAGAACAAGCATACACATTTGTTGGATGAGTGACACTGACCTTGAAGGTCTTTTGATCCAAGGTGTATCTTATGTCATTTAGATCATTAATTTTGATGATTAATTTAGGTCTATTGGAATTTTGACTCAACTTATGGTATGAAATGATATCCATAGATTCAAAGAAATTCTGTAATGTCTTCTCCTGAAATGATATCATTTTTGAAAAGTGATTATTATGGTAAGAAAACAACTAGATCTTCTGGATGGGGGCTGGGGAGATAGCTCAGTAGAATAAGTGTTTGCCTGGCAAGTGCAAGAGCTTGAATTCAATCCCTGCTTCTGGAAGAAAACAAAACAAAACAAAAAAAAGGGACAGAATTTTTAAAAATATAAAAATGTGACTGAATTTTAAACATCAAAAAATCAATGCTACCTTCAATGATTGGAAGATGTACTAAACTATAATGTTAAATTAATCAGCTTTCCTATTACTGGGACAAATACCTGACACCCACAACTTGAGGGAGCAGAGATCTCCTTGGCTCTGGTTTGAGGAGGTTTAGTCCATTGTTATCTGGCTCCAAGGCAGAGACAAAGTAGTAGAAAGGCTATGGTGGAGCAGAGCTTCTCGGCTTCTGGCTGCTGGAAAACAATGAAGACTAGCCTGAAGCAGGACACACAGCCAGCAAGGCACACCCAGAGCATATGTACTGATCCCATAGGCTGCATCTGAACCCATCGTGTTAACTGTGGTATCACAGCCCTGCCAACTCACCAACCAAACACAATTCCTTAACCAAATAACACGAAGTTAGGTCCCTTTTCCTAACATGATATGACTATCCTGCACAGACCTGAAAATGTTGTAGTGTCTTCTCTCATGTCTCAATAGTTCCAACACTGGTTAAAAGTTGAAGTCTTGTTTGAAAACCTTAAGACAAACTCTTAGCTTGTTTGCAAATTAAAGGCATGTTCAAAATACAGGATGTTGAAATTTCAAAAAAAAAAAATTGGTAACAATAAATGTCATGTGGCCATTAACCTCTTTTGAATATTTCTCCTTTCTTTAACACCTTCTTCCATACTGCTTGCCACCCTTGAAGCAGTTCTCAAAGTCTTATTTGTTTTTAGTTGCTTTGTGGTGGCTGCCTTGATGCCTAAAATCATTTTGATCTGGGGAAATTCACTAGAAGGAGCATAATGTGAGAAGTTGCATAATGTGCAGAACATGCCATAGTTTGAACAGTAAGTTGCATGAAATTTATTTTGCTATACCAACTAGTCAATAGCTATTAAATTCACCCTTTTGCAGTGTGTCAGGCCATGATAAAAATCTGGAAAAGTTATTTGCCGGAACATACCACCTATGGCACCTAGCACATTTCTCAATGTATTCTCCATCTGAAGTCTCATGAGCCTAGTGGTTACTCTCTGTGTTTCTATCAGAGTTTTGGTTTGTTAGCTCTGGCCAGAACAGATCATGAGTTTCTGCTTATGGCATTGTAGGATTTCTCAAGCATGTCTCTCCAACTTTTCTAAATTCTTTCTACAAACCAGTTCCAAAGTTCCACATGTTCGGTTGTAGTCAGAGCCACACTGTGACTCCACTGGTACCAGTTTTCTACATTGCTGAGCTGTCCTGCTGCTGGGACTCATAGCTGTCTCATACACAACTTAAATAAGGAGAAGTGTAATTGATCCTGGGTTCAAAATATTCAATCCATGTGTCCCTGGCTCCAAGGCATGGAAATCAATGGAAAATTTATGGTGCTTAGCTCATGGTAACCAGGTAGCCAAAAGTTAGTGAGTAGCAGAAAGGAAGAGCATAGGAAACACATATGGCATTAAAGGTGATGAATTCATGATCTGCCTAGACTCATCCACAAATGTGATTTAACAGTCTCCTTGGTGGCAGATTCACTCAACATCCCCTTGAACTCACCAATACCTACATCGAACTCACTTGTTCATAAATAATAAACAGAGAGAATTTAAGTCACTTGGACACATTGGATGACGTGCCTTGTATAGTTGGAAGAAATTTAGATCTGTCTTATTGTTTGGCTATTTATTATTTATTTATTTATTTATTTATTTATTTTATTTCATTTAAAACTGTATACCACAGTGAGAAGGAGCCTCTCTTAATAATTTCTCAAACTGTAGGCTACAATTCAGTCAAAAAGGAATTTGAGTATCTCAGCATCCAGCCATGATGAAAGAGACAATGAGAATGAGCAGCAAAACATTTTTTAAGAACTTATTACAACAGAAGATATACTGTCAGCAATGATGAGATAACTGTGTTCAAGGTGAGATGGACTATTTTTTATATATATTTTGAGAGGTAATATTTTGATTGATGGTGAATGGTGAATGATGGCTATGTCTTTTTCTGTAATATTTTGGAAAGATAAGCATTCAAAATAATTCATGATATCACCACTGATCAAAAGTTTGTGACAAATTCTGTCAAAACCTTTTCCCATTGTCTTCACCCACCTTATTCACTAGATCTGGCACAAGACAATTTCTGGCTCTTGCACAAATCAAAATTACCGTGAAAAGTACACATTTATAAACAATTCAAGTGCCAAGAGAGACATTCAAGACCAATTTAAAAAAATCATGGGTAAACCTTTCTGAATTGCTTCAGAAAGTGGCAAGAATGAGAAAAGAATAGTGTATAGAAGTAGAGCCATTATTCTGAATACAATGAATGGCAGTATGCTTTTTATTTTAGTTTTTATAAATATTAAAGTTTACTATATTTTTCATCACAACTTTTCTTATTTAATCTTTAAAATTAATTAATTAATTTATTTATTTATTTATTTATTTGGCACAGGGTCTCACCACACAGGATGGACTCATGGAGATCCTCTTATCTTGGCCTCCCCCATGGTGGGATTACAGGCATGTGCCACTAAGCCTGGTTTTGGTGGTTGGTTTGGCACAGATCTGGCATGGTGTGAAGTACCTGTAATCAAACCCATGTCCTTGTTCTTTCCAGGCAGGCACTTAGATGGCTGAGCTATCTCACCAGCTTCTTTTTAATAATTGAAAGGGGAAAGTCACCTACAAAATTTTGAAACAAGACTATAGAAGGGTAACCATGTTTAATACATTGAATATTGTTACCTTTAAATTAATTACACAGAATACAAGATATATACATTTAATTTTTCAAATAATATTAGCATAAATCTTTTTAATGAACTGAGAAAAATTAATAGTATAGCTATCTTAACCATTTTACATAGATATATGTTTATAATATATATTGTTTATTTTCTTTCTTTTGTCCATTCCTGTATCAAAGTTTCTGTTTCCTTTTTGTTTTTTTCCCCGTTTTTACAATACTTGTTGAACACTTTGGATCTTATTTAGTCTTTCAGCTTCTCACACTAGAGAGACAATAAATGCTCATGATATCTTTATTTGTTTTCTTTTTTATTCATTTTAATGAGAAAGCAGTTAAATAGCAAAATGAAACAGTTTCAAAACAGGTTAGTAGGACAGTTATAATAATATATTGCATATTGTTGTCTTCTTAGTAGTTATTCAGAGGACCAGATGCAGACATGATGTCTTGTCTAAACAATAATCGTACAACCCTTTCTTCTCAGTGAACTAAGAGAAAGAACCTGTATATCTATGCTAACTATCTTCTGTATACATATATTACTTTCTTTCTTTTTTTCCACCACATAATGGTCGTATATTTATACTTTTACAAAGCTAGTTACACGTGACACATGGTTGCCTAGTGACCAGGAGCTGACCTTAACCAGACAGGATGTTTATCTCAGGACTGAAGTAGCTTGTTTGCTTTAGGCACTGAGGTCTAGTCTCATCTACACACATTTGATCAATTTCCTAGCTCGTATGGCTCCCACCATCCCCCTTTTTTGTTTTGTTTTATCAGAGATGGGTGTTCCTCTGCAGCTAGAGATACTGTATTTGGAGAAGACTTTAAAGGACTTTTTCATACCTGATGGCACTCCAAGGATTGTAAGCACTTGAATTCAGCAAATAACCCAATATAGCCCAATAGTCCATAATAGTAGTGAGTTATCAGGACAACTGGCAATTGTTGGAAGTTATATCTTCAATATAGGACATAATATTGATTTAGTACATTTGACAGTAGCAAACAGTGATCACCCAATTTATCTGCTTGTAAGTATTTACTTCCTAGGATGGGAAGTAATATACCCTAAATACACTGAATTTAATACGAAGGAAGTTAATGGTGTTCTATGACTTGGGGTGTGTTACTGGGCCTCTTACAACATAAATACCACATTGTTAAAACTTTTGTTAACTACTTGCAAGTATCAATAGTGCAAGGCATTTTTGATAGAACAGAAATGTATAATGAATTTTGTCAGGTCAGGGAGATAGCTCTGCTTTCTAAGAGCCTAACTGGCAATGCAAGGAGCTGGGTTTGATTCCCAGGCACCAGAACCCAGGTGTGATGGTACACGCCTGCAATCCTGGCACTGGAAAGGCTGAGAAGGGAGGATCACTATGAGTCTGAGCTGGATAGTGAGACACTGCACCAAATAAATAAATAAATAAATAAACATTAAAAAGAAACTTAAAAAACTTTGTCTATGCTCGTTCATAAGGCCTTACTTTTAAGTAAGGCTGAGAACAAAGATTATTTTCCTTTTAATTTATTAAAGCTTTAGTAAAAGCAATAACTAGGTTACTGTGTATAAATGATTTTGAAGCTTGTCAAAGTATCTGTATTACAGAATTGCATACAATGGCACCAAAAAAACAAGGAAATAATATCCAGAATAAATCATGTCATTGTAGTGATTTTGGGTGAACTATATATGTTAAACATATGAAAAAATGCACAAATTACTTCCCTGAAAACTGGTTATTTTTGATGAAACTTCAAGGGTTAAAGAAGAACCCCTGGAACTATGCCTTCATGTTTGTGCATGAAAATAAAAATCAGAAGCACAGATATCTCCAAAAGGAAGTGTAGATAAAGTACCACTACTTTGGCTTTGAAGAATGTGGTTGGAGTCACCTTATGATCCCTGCTTTACATCCCCTTGTCTGATCTCTGCAGAAACAAGGGCTATTCATTCTATCACAAATGACAGTGCACTGTAATATGTTTAACCACAGCGCTCCTCCAATGAGACTCATTGTTTTAATATGGGGTCTTTATTGGTAAGAGGAACTTGGCTTCTTATACTTAGAATGTGTCCGTGATTCTAAGAGTGATTTCTTCTTAATCTATATCCATAAGGGAAAAACGTACAGATTTCTTGCCTTTTAAGACATTGACAATGTTAGACACTTTCAGCTTCACCTTATTCTTCAAATTTGGGTAGACTCTGGGAGACCAAGAAAGGAGTGAGGACGAAGAAGTGGGGAAGGGGACAAAACAGAGTAAAGATTTGTTCAGTACTTGCACCAGCTCCCCATGGTGAAAGTAATCTTTAGTACTGCCACCATGTACTAACTACAATAAATTAATAAAACTGGAAAGAATCCATAGGATAGGACAGCCCAATGGTATGTGTAGATTAGACCTAATATTTAAAGTGATCTGATGTCTTTGCAAGACACCTGTATACTGTAGGATTAAAGATTAATCCCATGAACACTCAGGGTATATTTATGTTAATGAGGATTTTTAAGGCTCACTGATCTGCAGCATTCTGAATATCCACTATAACATAAAAAATGGTTATTGCCCTGCATATCTTCACTAGTAAAAAATTGGTGTGTTTTATTGCATGGCAGAATATTAACATATGAGAATACTACTTCATTGCCAATTGACAGATCTCTCTTAGTGTGTTAGCATTTTATGCAGCCCAGAGCTCTAGAACTCTGCTTTGGAAGAATATGTGGTAGAAGTGATTTGTCACTGGACCGTGGGATTGGAAAGAAGTGATGAGATTGGAAATAATAATGACGAGTGTATGTCACCAAATCCTTGCCATCAAGTTAACTAAAATTTAAGTAAATATGTTTTATTATGCTGGTAAGCCTCCATGTTAATCAGACTCAAAATATTCATTGTTTTTGGTGAATATTTTAAAAAGTGATCAAGTTACTATTGAGCCTTTTGAAAGACACTAAACCTGTATAGGATCATGAGTTGCCTGAGTCAAATGGTGAGGATTGTAATTTAATTATGAAATATTGTGTTCAAGATGTCCTTGAACAGACTCAGGAACATGAGAAGTTACATGAGCACATGAGGTTCCAAGTCTCTCCTTTTCCAGAACTTTCTCTGTCACAGTCCCAAGCAATGCTTTCACAGTTTCCAGTAAATGAAAGAAAAATGAAACATATAGGAAAAGAATCAAAACTTGATTCTGAATTGTAGTGGCACTAGTGTGATATATGGCACAATTCTAAAATGAACAGCTGAGATTCCTCATCACAAGGCTAAACATTTTGAAGCACTAACCACTTGTAGAGGATGACAGAGAGGACTGAAGTACCATGGGAAGAGGCTTTTGTAGGTGCCATATGGAAAAGAGACCAAAGCTAGAAGTAAAATAGACATTTAACAAAAACTCCTACATATAACTGCAAACAAAAAGATCATGAATTTCAACAAGTGCTGGAAAAGCTCAAATACTGATTAAATTGACCCTAAATCTCAAATTCAAAACCTGGAAGTAAAAAAAAAAAGTTTTGTAAAGTTCAGAATTAAAAACTATTGACGTAAGAATCTTTAGTTCTAATCCCATTTAAAAATCCTTAGTTCTAAAAACACATCACATTACATGGCATACAAAAAAAGCCGAAGGGCTGGCCAAATAGCTCAGCAGATTAAAACACCTGCTTAGGCAAATGCAGGGGCCTGGAGTTCTATCCCTGAGCCTGCCATGAGGACCCTGCCAGGGGTTGCTGAGATGGTGATTGAGACTGGGTGTGGTGGCACATGCCTGTGTAATCCCAGCACTTGAGAGGCTATAAATAGAAGGATCAGTACAAGTTTGATCGATGTAGTGAAACCCTGTAGACCCTGTACTAAATGCAAAATTAATTAATCAATTAATTAAAAATAAAAATAAAAAACAATGAAAAATATTTTAAAAATGCATTCAGCAGAGAACAGACCAGAAAAGACATAGGTTTAAAAAAATTTAATATTATTATGATTATTACATTAAGCCCTCTTGTTTAGAGTGTGGAAAATGTAAAAGAGGGCAAGGTTATTACACTCATGAGACAGAAATAATAAAGAAAAATGATGGAAATTCTAGAAAGATAAATCAAGATGACAAAGAGAAAGAATGTCTTTAATTTAATAAGGAAAGAATTAAATTTCAGATAAGTTGGTAAAAGTATTTTGACACATAAATAGAAAACACA
>NDGM010244518.1:0-18025 GCA_002564305.1 Octomys mimax | reverse complement strand
GTGGGCTGCAGTGGGCCGGGGTGGCGGCAGTGCTGGAGGAATGTGGCTGGCGTAGACACAGCATTGGGTGAGGGGCGAGGGTGGTGGCCGAGCCTGTGGTCCCAGGGACCTCCCAGCACGAGGAGGCCGAGGAAGGAAGCGGGTGCCCGGCCTCAGAGCTTGTGGGGGTTTACCCACTTGTAGGTGCCCTCGTACTGGAAACCCACTCGCTTCATCATCTCGTCTGCCTCAGAAGGGCCTCGGCTAGAAGGACAGGTGAGGGGCTGTGAGGGTCACTGGTGCTAGATCCCCTCATGCTCCTACCCTCACCTGCTGTAGATGTGGGGGACCCCCACTTGGGACCCCACTACCCCGCCCTCACCTGCCATAGACATAGGGGATGGGCTGCAGTTTCTCCCGCTCGATTTGGTGCAGCAATGGGGTGAAAATGCGCCAGGCCTCCCGGAGCTCATCACTGAGGAGACAAGGTATGTGGCTTTTGGGGACAGGAGCACATGGGGTAGGATGCCACCCCACGCTTGGCACACCCCTCACCTGCGCACGAAGTGCATCTGGCTCCCACAGAATACGTCCAGGATGAGGCGCTCATAGGCGTCGGGGAGCTTTACATCCTGTGGGGCCTCTGAGGGGTCAGTGACAGCTCTGTTCCTGTCCCGCCCCCCGCCCTCAAGCACGCATGCGCACCTTGTATCTGTTGCCGTAGGTGAGGTCCAGCTCAGACTCCTCCGGGTTGAAAAACATGCCTGGCTTCTTGGTCATCATCTTGGTGTACACAGCCTCATTGGGCTGAACACGGATCACCAGCTCATTGCGCTTGCACTGCTGGTGAAAGATGTCGCCGGCCACATCACGGAACTGCAGCCGCACCTCAGCCTTGCGCTCATTTAGGGCCTTGCCGCAGCGCAGGATGAAGGGCACCCCTGGGGGGGGCAGGGTGACCTTAGGGCAGGGCCAGTCCAAGTGCATCACACTTCACTGGGCCGCCCAGCCCTGTGCTGTGAGGCCCCTGCAGGGTCACCTACCATCCCAACGCTCATTCTCCACGTAGAGGACAACAGCTGCGAAGGTGGCGGTGGTGGACCCGCGTGGCACTGTGGGGTCATCCAGGTACCCTCTGGTGGCCTCGCCCTCTCCACTGGGGTTGCCCACATACTGACCCAGGACCACATTATCGGCCTGCACCTCAGAGATGCACTTTAGCACCTTAACCTGGAGACAGTGGGGAAGGCGGGGACAGCAGGCTCCTGGGTGATGTGGCTGGCTCTGGCCGGGGCCCTCCCACAAGTGGCATCTGTACCTACCTTCTCGTCGCGGACATCGTCGGAGTCTGTGGACGCGGGTTTCTCCATGGCCACCAGACACAGCATCTGCAGCAGGTGGTTCTGCATGACGTCCCTGGGGACAGAGGGGCCAGTGCTGCTCAGACGCCAGGGGCCCAGGGGCCGCGCAAGTTCTCTAGACCAGAGGGGCTGCCTGCTGAGTCCCAGAGTCTCTCAGGACCCTGACGGCAACGATGTGCAGTCCCCGACTGGAAGCCCCGGAAGCCACTCCATATAGCTACCACATCTGGGCCCGCAGGGTTCCAGGAGGCGCCCCCAAAGAGGAAGGGAAGGTGGTTTCTCACCGGATGATCCCAAACTCATCAAAGTAGCCCCCGCGGCCTTCAGTGCCAAAGGGCTCCTTGAAGGTGAGGATCACACAGGCGATGTTGTCCCGGTTCCAGATGGGGCCAAAGATCCTATTGGCAAACCTGCAGCAATGCGGGAGAGGTCCCCAGGTGCGGCCTCTGCCCAGGGCCCAGTCCCCTGCCACCCTGTCCCCAGCATGCCTGGCCGGCCCTCACCGGAGCACCATGAGGTTCTGCACCATCTCCTTGCCCAGGTAGTGGTCGATGCGGTAGATCTGGTCCTCGCCGAACAGAGAGGAAATGTGGTTGGACAGCTGGTCGGAGCTCTGCAGGTCCCTTCCGAAGGGCTTCTCCACAATGATGCGGTTCCAGCCCCTGCCGGGATCCACAGCCGTAACCGTGGCACCCGCTCGAGGACACTTCTGTGCCTGGGCTCCCAATGCATCTCGGAACACACCCACCTGCCAGTGTCCTGCCCGCCGCACCAGCCCTGGCCTCCTGCCCCAGGCAGGCTCTCGCGGGTGGGGAGGGCCCACTGGCTGGTGAGAACACGGCTGCCCCACAGCTTTCTCTCTTCAGCTGGGGTCCCTCTGTTGGCCAGGCTGGGGCCATAGGATTATGTCAACCAAGCCCACCTCCATGGGTCTTGGAAGGACAAAAGGCCCTTTGTTTTGCCAGCCCTCACAGCTCACAGCGTCAGTGTGGCTCTGCTTTCAAAAGCAGAGAGATGGCTGCGGCAGCAGTTTTTCCTACAGCAGCACTGCCACCTGGCGGGCCTGCGAGGACTCTGCGGACACTCTAAATGCCACAGAAAAAGCACCAGGCCAGCAGCATTCCATGGACCAACACTGCCATCTTGTGGTGATTGTGGGAAATTGCCTTTTTTGGGGCGGAGCTGAGCTGCTATTTACATTTTTGTTTTGAATTTTTTATTCTGGAGAAAGGGTCTCCCTGTAATAGTTCAGGATGGCCCCAAATTCACAGGCCTCACACCTCCAGGTACACTAGGGCTGGACGCAGACATGTGGGCCCTGAATACATGGACAGTAGTAATGCTTTCAGGAAAGGCTGTTTGACAGTGACTTAGTTTTTTCTCTTTGTTCAGATTTTTGAGGCAGGTATTGAACTCAGGCAACTTGCGCTTGCCAGGCAGGCGCTTATGCCACCGAGCTCTCTCCCCAGCTGTCTTTCTTCTTTGGAGGGTGACCTCACGCAGGGAATGAGGACATCCATGTTTCCAGGCTCTGTGGGCAGCAGGGAGCACTCCTCCTCCCTGGGAACATTTGGGGCTCTTGGGCTAGCTAGCGTGAGGGGGGTGGGTGGGGAGCAGCCTTACGTAGGGCTCAGGCAGGCCTCGTGGATGTGCTTGGTGACAGCCTCGTAGACGGTTGGGGGCAGAGCCAGGTAGAAGAGGCGGTTGGCGCGCGGGCCCTGGTGCAGTGAGCACACGTGCTGGTTGAGGCGCTGGTAGGCAGCCAGGTCATCATACTGGCCGGAGACATAGGAGTTGCGAGCAAAGAACTCTTCCAGCTTGGGCCTCTCCTCTGGAGTAGCCTAGGAAAGAGGGCAGACAGACAGACAGTGAGGCCAGCCCCGTCCTCCCTCCTACTGCACTGGTGGCCAGTGGCCTCCTTTTGATGTTTGCTGCCCCAGGTCCCTGGGTCCTCATGGGAGGGAGGCAGAAGCAGGCAGCAGACCACTGTGCCAACACACAGGAAGGACAGTCATCCTGTGCTCTCTAGGGACCTGCAGCTCAAGACAGAGGGCTCAGGGACACACAACTGGGAGAAACATGATGGACAAAGCCTCCTCTCAGCGTCACTGCACCAGGTGACAATTGGCCAGGAAGATGCTGTTCCCAGTGGTCTAAGGAGACCCCACCCAAAGCCCTGCTGCCCAGCCTGCCACACTGCAGGACCATTCCTCCCTCCTCCTCCCGCGGGGACACTGGGAGCCACTCACTCTGAAGAAAGGCTCACTCTGCTTGCGGATGTCAGCCACCGAGAGGCGCGAGCGGGCGTAGCCCACCACAAAGGTGTTCTCAGGCAGCAGGCCGTCCCGGAAGAGCCACCTGCGGCAGGAACAGCTGGAGTCAGGCAGGGAGGGGACAGCCAGGTCTGTCCCCAGTGGGGGTGGGTCACACTTACCAGATGGTGGGGTAGATCTTCTTCTTGGCCAGGTCACCCTAGGACAGAGGGACAGATATGGTTGGGAGAGGCCAGGGCTGTGACCCGGCTCAACCCTCACCCTACAAATCACCAGAGGAGCCCTGGGATCAGCCCTGTCCTGGCTCTGTGCTTGATCTGTGTCTCATGTGCCCAAGAAAAGCCCTGCAGGTTCAATCTTTTGAAACCCATCAGCTGGGCATGGTGGCGCACATCTGGCATCCAGCACATGGGAGGCTGAGGCAGGATGTCTGAAGGTTGAGGCCAGCCTGTGGCACACAGCAAGACCCTGTCTCAAAAAGCCAGAAGACTGGAGCGATCAGAGGGTAGCACACGTTGACGCCAGTGCCTTGTGGCTGCGAGTCATGCGAGCAAGAAAGACTAGCGTGACCGCGACGAGCTGCACGGGCAGCGCACGAGGTCAGGAAAAGGGTGGCAATTATTATTTTTTGAGACCGTCTCACTATGTAGTTCAGGCAAGTCTTGAGCTCTTGGGAATCCTGCCTCAGCCTCCTGAGTGCTGGGATGACAAGTGCGGCACTGTACCTGGCTTTATTTTTCGACACTGGAGCTGAAGCCTATGGTGCTCTATCACTGAGCTCCAACCCCAACCTGTTTTTGCTGTAGCTTTTGTTTTGTTTTGTTACCAGAGATCGAACTCAGGACCTTGTGCTTGCCAGGCAAGCACTTATGCCTCTGAGCTATCTCTTCAGCGGTTCCAACCAGGTTTTTTTTTTGTATTTTTGGTAGGGCTAAGTTGTCCAGGCTGGACTTAAACTTGAGATCTGCCTCAGCTTCCTAGAATGCTGGGATCACAGGTGTGCACTACCACACCTAGCTCAGAAGAGGGATTTCTGAACAATTCCATTCTGTGGCTGACAACTAGATGAGAGAGAGACATTTCTAGAAAATTCAATCTACCAAGAGATCAGGGGGCAGCCACTGGCAGGGTTCTAACCCAGACAGAGGGGGAGCTGCATGTGAGGACAAAGTGTTGCTGCAGATGGGGCGCAGAGGGGAGCTCCTGGGGCCACTTTCTGTCCCTGCTGAGAAGGCACACGGGCACAGCCCTCGCCCCCTTGTGCACCAGCACACATGCAGAGGCAGGCCCATGATTAGCTCAAGGGCCCAGCGAGTCACAAAAGCACATTCGGCTCATCTTGGAAATGAAGGCTGGTGTGCTGGTAAACCAGTGTCAGTCCCAGGCACCATCACTCACCATGTCAAGAGATTAAAGGAAAATGGACCAAAGGAAAAGTCTTTGCCTACTTCTGTTTATCAGCTCCTAGAATCCAACAGTATGATCTGCCATGGCGGTACATGCTCATAACGCCAGCCCTCGGGTGGCTGAGGCAGGAGGACTGCTGGGAGTATGGGCCCATTCTGGGCTACACAGTGAGCACAAGGCTGGCCTGGATGCTATCTCAAAAAAAAAAAAAAAAAAAAAAAGAAAAGAAAAGAAAAAGAAATCCAGCAACCTTCTGAATTCAACAAATGTCGATAAAGAATTTTAAAAGATTATCTCTTCATGATAAAAACTCTTATCAAAGTAAGAACAAAAAGGCATTTGCTGAACTTGGAAGAGCAGCTCTGGGATGCCCGGTAACAGCCCACAGCTGCACTGCTGCTGCACGCCTTCCTATAGGAGCTGGAAAGCAGCACCTGCGCGGGCTTGGGGCCAGAGTTTGGAGCCAGCAGTTTGCCCAGACAAAACACCTCAGGTTGGTCTACAAATAAATGGCCAGAATGGATGACTTTTAACTTTTTTTTAATGTATTTGGTACAGGGCCTCACTATGCAGCTCGGATTCGTAGTGATCTTCCTGTTTTCAGCCTCCCCAGTGCTAGGGTTACGGGTGTATGCCACCATACGTGGTCTTCAAGGCTGGCTCAGGGCACCCGGGGGCGGGGCTGGCGAGGCACGTGGTGCCAGGGATCGAACCCTGGTCCCTGTGCTTGCCTAAGCAGGCGCTTAGTCTCCTGAGCTATTTCACTGACCCAGAATGAATGACTTTAATAAGGGTGTCAGATTAAAAAATGCATAGGGTAGGCAAAGACTTTTTGGATGCAAAACAAGAACCACAGATGCTGAGAAAGACTAAGTGGCAGTTAAAGAAGCTGCTCCTCAAGGCACTATTAGGCGAGCAGAGGGGCGGAGTGCAGGCACGGCATGCTTAAGGCCTCCTACCCCCAGCACCACAAACCAGGAAGCCCAGCCCGAGGGTCCACCTGTGTCCACGACACACACGCCGCTCCTACAACCAAGGAGAAAATGGCCTGGTTAACTGTGGCCAAACACCGCGCAGGATGAGACATGAAGGTTGTGACACACGGGAAGGCCACAGGGTCTTGTGGTCAGCAGCACGTGCAGCAGACCTGGATGGCCTGGTGTGGAGACTACAGACCACTTGGCCCAGGCGACGCTGTGACTGTGACCCACCCAGACATGTATGTGCGTGTATGGAACAGCCTTCCCTCCAAACAGCGCTGGACTATAAACAAGCCCAATGCTAACGTGAGGCAGCTGAATGCAGCTGGGCAACAGAGTAATGACGGCAACAGATTGGCACATTGCGGGGCAATCTCAGAATACCGCGTTGAACCAAACACCCCGACACGGCGGCAAAACAGTCAGGAGCGCACTTACAGTTGTGCAGCAGGCAAAACTACCTACCTATTATGACTATTTGTGTTTGAGACAGGGTATCCCTGTGTAGCCCGGGCTGGCTTTGAACATGAGGTGATCCTCCTGCCTCAGCCTCCTGATACTAACCTACTGCTACCAACACTGTGATAGAAATGAGATTCCTAGAGCAAGGGTGGATCCCCTGCGAAAGGGCAGTCAAGACCTCTCCAGGGAGGTGGGAATTGGGTCGTGAACTGTAAAGTTACTGCTTGTGCACCATACTGCTGGCATACGTAAAAACTATGGCTAAAAAGTGAGTCCAGCAGAGGGAGGGGAGCAAGTTAGAAACTACCCTTGGGGGCCATGTGTGGTAGCACGTGCCTGTAATCCCAGTGCTCTGGGAGGCTGAGGCAGGACTCCAAGATATAGCCCACTCCCCACAATTTAGGGACTTAGACCCTGCCTGCCACAAAATACAAGAACGGACTAGGGTTTTATCTCAGTGTGGAGGCCCTGTATTCAATTCCAGGATGGCAAAATACAAGCCAAAGCAGCCCCAAAGCCTTGGGCAGACGATGGTGTAAGGGGCAACCTGTGGGTTGTAGCTTATCTCTGCGAAGCTGCTGTAGGGAGGCCCAGCTTGTGAAGTCACTGATCCGTCCCCTCAGCCACGGTCTTTTCATTCCATTCCACGAGTGAATGGACACAAGCCAATCACTCATGTGTGCCGGCAACGAGGAGTGGGCACAGTAGTACCCTGCGAACTGAGCACCATGACACGCTGCCAGCTCTGACTCTGCTGACGGTGACCTCATGGAGACACCCGTCCTGCAGTGGAGGCGCCAGGAAGAACTGCAGCGGCCTCCTCCCAGTGCAATGGCCACAGGCCCTGGCCTTTCATCTCAAACCCTGTAATTGAAACTGGGGGCTAAGCCAGGCGTGGGGCGCTGTCTCTGTGGGGAGACTGAGTGGGTGGCACAGGTGTGGGATCCCTAGTTGCCTTACCCAGAAAACCCAGCTCCATGGCTGGGAAAGGTGGCGCACGCCTGTACTCTAGTGCTCAGGAGGCAGGGGCAGGAGGATGGCAAGTCTGAGGCGGCCTAAGCTCGAGTCAGTTGTGTTCAAGGCCAGCAGATCTATGTAGTGAGATCTCCTCTCACAACACAGGAAGAAGAAAAAAAGAAACCCCATAAACACAGCAGCTCCAGCACATAGGCACCTTGCAGAAAGCGGCCCTGTAGGCGTCCCTGACAAGCACTGTGGAGCCAGCGGCTCGGGGGCTGCTCAGCTTTGCACAAGCATGAGAAAGGCCAGGTACCTGGAAGGGGGCGGGCACTGATCCACGCACTTCCAGGTACACTGTCAACCCACAGCAGCAGGCAACTGAAGCCCAGGAGATAGCTCTGTGGCTTAAGTGCTCGCTTGGCAAGCTCGAGGTCCCGAGTTCAATCCAGGCGCAAAAAAACAAAACCTTAAGCAGGCCATCGGGGGTCCCGGGGCCCCGGCTACTCAGAGCCTTCGGGTAATTTCCGGTGCACTCCTTCTCCTCCACTGGCCTGGGGGTCCGACCCATGTCCTCTGCCCATGCCCACCAGCTGCTCGCAGCTCCTGCCCCAGATTCTGGCGTGAGTCTGGGCTAATTAGCCTCTCTGTCACCTCTGAGTCTGGTGACTATCTCCAGGAAAATGCTACCTGCCTGACTCTGCCTGCCTGCAGGGCTTCCTCGCTCACACTTCAGGCCTCTGTGCTGCTCCTGTCCCGAGTGAAGATGCCGCCTCCCCTTGTCACATGGTCATTCTTGTGGGTCCCCCACCTAGGGCCTTTGCTGCTTAGGCAGCCTGGCTGGGGGCCAGACCCTCAGAGCCTGCAGCCCTTTCCAAAGGCTGTGTTTGCTTCCGGTCAAATTCCAGCAGGTTGCGAGGAGTCAGAGGGACTCCAAGCAGTGAGTTGCTGGCACACGATCATCTGCTGAGTCACAGCTGCCCCACAGCCCAAGCTGTTTGCTCCCTTTGGGATTAACTAGAGACGGAACCTGCTTGCCTTGTTTCAGCTCAGGCCCTGTGAGCAAGAGGCAGTCTGCTGGGCTCCTGTCACCCGAGGGACAGCCGAGGTAGGCTCAAGCACAGCGGAGGTGGGGCAGCTGCTCTCCCATGGGCTGGCGGTGGCCCTGGCCTCCTCTGGAGTGAGGAACGCGGGGCCACGCGTGGGTGAGGGTGATTAGGACAGCACTGGGCACCTCTTATCTTCCCTGCCAGCTCACTCTGCCCAAGGACCATGGCAGAGGAGGGATATGCTCAAGGACACACAGGGACTTCACAGGGGAGGTGGGACCCGATGAAGATCACCAGCCCTTGTGTGGTGGTGGGAGGGGCCGAGAGCGGGGGCCTGCACTGGTGGCCCAGCTGCTGGGATCAAGGAGCCGCCCTGGTGGAGTCCTAGGCCTTGGCTGGGGCCCAGCTGGCTCATGGCCACCAAGGAAAGGGAACCAGGGGGCTGCCCAGTTCAGCTGAAAGACTAATGAAAGGACCTCCCTCTTCCACCCTGGGGCTGAGTCACCAGGCCTCTGGAGGAGTGCCAACGTCATCATGACACAGCGGGAACCACATTGCCCAGAAATGTCCCAGGTGGGTCCTGGGTGCCTAGCAGGCCTGTAGCCACTGTGGGCCAGGTGAGGAAACTGAGGATGGAAAGCCATGCGGACTCCAGCTGAGCTCTGCCACCAGGAGGGGGAGCCTGGAGGCCCTGACTGCAGGCCTCTCAGGTGGCACAATGTCCCTGAAGGCTTGGGGCTCGAGCTCAGGCCTCTGCCTTGGGGTGGGTGGGGAAGGGGAGTGGCCCAACAGGGGGACTCTGAGAGACCCCAAGCCACTTTTGGAAACCCTCTCACCTTAGAAGGAAGCTGGGTGTCAGGCAAGGGCTGGGGATGCTGGCCAGGGAGGGAGGGGCAGAGGATGGCCTGCTTGCCCTGGGCTATCCTGCTGGCCTTGGCTTTGGCTCATTAGCCACTGGCCTCCTCTTGGTTTCTGGGTCACAATGAGCTTGTCTTCGACTTAAGGCTTTGGGTGCTTGCTCCTCCTCCTCCTCCCACCAGGGTTGCCCTCTGAGCTCTCGCCTGCAGGCTTAGCTCACCTGGCCCTGCCCATGGGTCCTGTGTGTCACAGGGGTTGGGGTACAAAGGCACACAGGTGGCTTCCATCTATGTGCCCCTCTGAGGTGTGCTCACACTTTGGTACCTGGCTCCCTGCAATCCACAAGCTGTGTGTGCAGGGCGGGGATTGGGGCTGTACAGTCTAGAAACGGCACCTAATCTCTATGTGCTGAACCAGAGAATAAGCAGAGAGCCTGCTGGCTTCCCAGAATGGCCAGCTCCTGCCATCTCCCATGCCCAGCAAGGAGAGGCCTGCAAGTGGGAGCTGTGGCTGGCTCCAGCACTGTCCTGGGGGCAACAATGAGGCTCTTCACAGAGGCCTCACCCTGCCCCCTGAGGCTGGAGCACTGCTTCCCATTTCTGTGCTGCAGAGGAGAGGAAAGGGGAACTCTGCATATTGCAGCAAACCAGTTGCCCAACTGCAGCCATGAGAACCCAAGGCAGCCCTGGGGCACTTATTTCAAAAGGCTTCGTTGGTGGGTCCAAGCCATGAGCTGCTCACTGAGGTTGCACAGCAAACCTAGGATGCTCTCAGTGAGGGCTCAAGGCCTACAGTCGCAATCCAGCCCATGATTGGGTCACTGTTGGCAATGCTCAGGCCAGCATAGGGTGGGGACTGGAAGGGAAGAGACAAATTCTGGGTTTTGCTCTCCTCCAGCCTGCTTCTTGGACTGAGGGCCAAACACTCAAGAGTCCTTCAGCTGGTACCTGACATTGTGGTCTAACTGGCTGCTTGCTCTGGCTCTTAATAGCACGAGGCCCGGAGGATAGTGTCTGTGGTGGGTCTCTTGCCTTTCCCAGGCCTAGTCATCGTCCCCCCACCCCGCCCCCGCCATGTCTCCTCATTCCTTTCCTTCCCCAGCTCTGATCAGAAATACCAAGATGGCAGGGAGCAGCTTTGGCAGAGGAGATGGCATATTCCATATGAAGAGAACTCCAGTCCTTCCAGCACTGTGGGGCCCACAACGCACCAGGCATGTGCTAAGCTACTGCTTACCCTGTCAAGAGCCCTCTGGTAGCTGGGTGAGGTGGCCCACGCACAACTGTAATCCTAGCTACTACAGAGGCTGAAACGGGGAGATCAGCCTGGACTATATACAGTAAGAACCTACTTCAAAACAACAAAACAAATGGCAAAGATGATAACGTGGTTGTCAGATCCCTGAGCGCGTCAAGGTTAAAAGAAACAATCAAGACTACTTTTGGTACGTGTCTTTGCACAGGTATTGCTGCAACACAGCATAGGAGGCACACCATCGAGCTCAAGGCCACGGTTGGGCCCTGGCCAGCCCTGACACGTACCCTCAGCGTGCCACCCCTCTGCCTAGACTCCTATTCTTTGGCCTCTCAGACTGGAGCCAACGAGCAGTTGTGCCAGGAGGACACGTGGGGCCAGCTCCTGAGCGGGCTCTGGAAGTGGTGACCAAGAGGAGGCGATCGCAGGAAAGCCTGGCAGTCGGATCCAGGGAACTTCACACAGAGGAGGGGCAGACAGCCTCAGACCCTGCTGGTGGGGCCGACTGCGTGACTCTGGTCAAGTCACAGACCACTCAGCCAGAAGCGGCTGGCAAGCCCCTGTCCTCACGAGGAGGAAGTGCACTCGGCCGGAGCCACACCACCTGCAAGTCTGGGGGCTCCAATCAGCAGCCAGTGCCCCTACCCGCTCCAACTCCCCTGGCTGTGAGAGCTGAAGCAAGGGGTAGGCAGGGCCCCAAGTGATGCCACCTTCACTGTGACTTTCCAGATTGGAGGCCTGGGGAAACTCACCGACGCGCCCATAATGATGAATATGTGGGTGTCGGCCTGGTGGAAGGCATCGCCCTGGTACAGCTCTTCCCGCAGGATCCCGCACACCTGGGTCCTGCTCAGGGCCACCTGCTCTGCCATGCTGCTGTCTGGTGAGAGAAAGGCTGGTTGACAAGCAGAAGGAAAGGACATCGCAACTGGACCTCGACCTCCAGGGGTCCTCTGGGCCCCTCTCACCAGCTGGCTGCTGCGACGGAAAGCCCTCACATAGAGTGGGGACGGGAGGGATATGGGGGAGAGACGAGGCCGCTCGAAGGGCCTCCCTCCCTCCGCCCTCTCGGCCCCCTCCTTTGGGGGCGCGGGAATGGCTGTCGGGCAGGGCATCAATGACGGGCAACAGGAGAGCACCCCGCCAGGCCATCACACTACATGTCCGAGACCGCTCACTTCAGACGCTGCCCCAAACTTCACGATGAGCTGGCGCGCATTAGACTATGCAGATGACGGAGGTCGGGTCCAGCTTTCCCCAGGACGTCGCAGGCCAGGCCCCTCCCTCCCCAGGGTCTCATCCTCCTGCGCCCCGTGGGGGAGGTGCACGCTGCAGAGGGATGGGTTGCGACCCTCTCCATTCTGCCCCGCTCCCGAGCACGGTAAATCGCGCGGTGTGAATGGTGCGGATGAAGGGCCGCGCAGAAGCACGCCCCTCCGCCGAAGCCTTGCTCGCCCAGTTACCTGCGCCGCACAACCGCAGCTGTGGCTGCCGCCGCCCGCCCGCCCGCCCGCCGCGCTCACAGCCCCGGAGTGCACGGCCGTTTCCGGGGGCTGCGCCCGCCGGCCCATTTAACAGGCGGGGGCGGGCGCCGAGACTGAGCTGACTGGCCTCAGGCGAGGCGCGCGGGGGCGGGGCCTGCGGCGAGGCGCGGGGGCGGGGTCTCTACAGTTCCTCCCGAGCGCGGCGGCTAGGGGAGAGGGCAGGTGCGCACGCATCCCCGGACTGCCCCCCGCGCGCGGGCGGCCTCGCCCCCCAGGACTCTGCGTGGGCGGCCGCGCCGCTCTGCACACGCTCTCTCCACAGCCCCGTGACCGCCGTTCCTTGCGGGCACGCGTACTGCTCCGTGAGGCCCTCCCACGTCCCCACCGCCGGCCGGGCTTCACACTACGGCCTGCTTTTCCCGCTCGCCCCCCGGCACTCCTCGCTCTCGCGGAAGGCCCCACTTCCGCCGGCGGCGTGACCACGCCTCCCCAACCTTCCCCTCGGCGAGTGGGCGGGGCCTCCGGGGCTTTGTCTGGGCTCGTCGGGTATCGGTAGTGGGGGAGAGCATCCTACGGCTAGGCACGGTCTTGCCGGAGACTAGGGGCTGCGTAGATGGCGACGCCCTGGGAAGTAGAGTGATTATCACTGGTCAGCGCCTTGTGGACTAGCCGAGGCCGGCCTACTCCCGCTCTCTGCAGAGCAGGAATCGGCTTTGCAAGGCCTTGCATCTCTCGGCAACCTCCTGTATTTCTGGGGTCGGGGCTTGTGTGTTTTACTTCCGGATCCCACGGCTACGACACCGGAAGCCGGAAGCGGGGGTTTCCTCGGCGGAGAAGGGAAGGGCGACTGTTGAGCCTGGACTTTCTTGGGAGCTCTGCGCCCCTAGGCTAGCGGCCCGCCGCTCCTGCCCTCCCCACGTCTGACGGCCTCTGCTGACAGGTGTGATCCCTTTCTTGCCTCCAAGAAGCCTCTGGACGACCAGGCTCCCTCCTGTTTGGGACCCAGCCTGTTCTTCCCTGCTGTGTTCTGGAGCATCGGCCCAGGGGCTGGGGTGTGGCTGGGTGGCGGAACGCTTGCCTAGAGCATCGATCGGAAGATTCGGGGCCCAAGTTACTTGGGCTCCCTCGCCGCCGCCTCGGGGTCAGCCTGTTCCCCTAGTGGCATAGCTTTTCCAGCTGGGATACATTCTCTGTTCGCGCGCTTCAGTTAGCTCACTTTGCAAAATCGGTTGATGGCCATCTGTCCTTCAGGCCAGGTTTTGCGATCCGAGAACGAATGAGCTGGCCCGTGTACTCTAGGAGCTGCATGGAGGGCTTAGGGTTGGGGCAGAAAGCGCGGGGGCAGAGTAGTCGAGAGAAAAGAGTGCAAGAACAGATGGTGCAGGGCCTCTAGGCCCTGCGTGTGGAAATGTGAGATCAGTGGGGGCTGTGTGTGGGGAACTCGTGGGAGAGGAAGGGTGTGAGCCTATTGACCGTGTAGACAGATCTTTCTGGTCGCAGTGGGGACCATAGACTGTAAAGGCAAGGGTAGAACCAAGGTGATTTGGTAGGGAGTTATTACTACCAGATCAGGTAGGGTAGCAATCAGGTGATGGTAGTAATCTGGCATTTCATTGTTTTGGGCGTGGTGGTGGTACTGGAGCTCAAACCCAGGGCCTTGTGCGTGCAGGGTTAGATAGAGCCCTACCACTGAGCCACATCCCCAGCCCTGACAGTTTATGCTTGAAAAATTAAAAATTGTACAAAAGTAGAAAAGTGAGTAAATCCCAATGCCCATCTCTTAGCTTTTGCGGTTATTGGTTAATTCTGTTTAATTGGCATCTTTCGGAGCCCTCTCCATTAGTTACAGCTTGTATGCTTCACAGTTCCCCTGTTTATTTATTTAGTGCAGGGGCTACAGGATCTCACTACACAGATCGGACTCACAGTGATCCTCCTGTTTTCGCATCGAACCCGGGTCCCTGTGTCTGCCTAAGCAGGTGCTTTAATCCACTGAGTTATCTGGCCAGCCCTAGTTCCCCTGTTTAAAGTGTATAATTCAGTGGCTTTTGTACGTTCACTAAGGTGTTCAGCTATCAGCACAAATTCCAAAACATTTTCATCATTCCCAAAAGAAACCCTGTAGTTGTAGTGAGCACCCCACTCACCACATTGCCCTCCGTAGCCTCTAGATTACCTTGTGTAGCTATGGCTTTGTCTATTGTGGACTTCTCTTGTGGCTTTGTCTCTCTTAGCTCAGTGTTTGAAAGGTTTGTGCTGTAGCATGTGGCTGTATTCTTCTGTGAGTTGGTGACATTGAGGATGTTTCCTCTCCTTGGTGCTCTGAGTAATGCTTCTGTGAGTGTTCATACCACATTTCCCTTGTGTATACTTAGGGATTACCCTTTTATTTTTAAGTGAGTTTTAGATTTAATATTTAAGTTCCTTTAATGTATTTGGTACAGAGTCTCACTACCCAGCTTGGACTCACAGTGATCCTCCTGCTTTCAGCCTCCCCAGCATTGGCATATAGGTGTGCATCACCATGCCTGGTCTTGGTGGCCCACTCAGCATGCTCGGGGGCGGGGCCCTTGTGGCATGTGGTGCCAGGGTTTAGTGTGCATCTTTGTTAGAATGGACTTTAAACAACATGGCCACAGTACCATGCAGGGGTCTACAGTAGTTAATGTTGCAGAATTTCCTGATGGATTGTATGTGCGCTGGGAGATACAGATAGAGACTTATCAAGGATAACTTGCAAGTTTTTTATCCTAATAACAGGAGGAAGGCTTTGGGTAGAACTCGCTTTTGGGCACTGTTGAGTTTTAACCCAGGGCTGGAGGTATGCCATGCAAGTACTGTACCAGTCAGGCATGCCTCCAGCCCTGGGAAGTTAGTTTGGAAGAGGACTACAAGATTTTCAAGTACTCATGTAGAGTTTGCTGAGTGCGGAGTTCAGGGGAAGAGTCTGTTTGGGGGCATTATTGGCATTAGGTTGGAGGTAAAGCTATGAGACTGGATGGAATTGGTATAGGAGTGAACGTAGTTAAAGAAGAGGCCTGTATGGGAGGGACTCTGGGAGATTGGGTTATGCTGGAAGCCAAGGGGGTGGTTAGCATGCTTGCAGAAGGAGGGAGGGGAACACCTGCAGGTATGAGGGGGAGGTGCCAGTGCTGATAGGCACAATGGCCAGTGGTGCAGTGTCAGAGCCCTCTGCCCTCACCTAGGCCTGTTCCTAGGTACTTGCACTGGGGGTACTCCTCTGGGTAGTTGGCTAATGCTGTCCACTTCTTCAGCAAAAACCAGCTCAGCTACCTCACTGGCAGCTCAGCTCCCACTTTCACTGCCTTGGCACACATCAGATGCCACAGGTGCCCCTTGGTCCTCCCTCATCAGCCTCCATCTGCCTCCTTGGAATCCCTTTTACGAGGCATATGAGTCTCCAGTGGCTGCCACAAATAATGTCTACAAGTTTGGTGGCTTCAGATAACAGAAACTCACAGTTCTGGGGACCAGAATTCCAAAATCAGAGGGCAAACAAGATTATGGTTCCCCTGCAACTAGGGGAGGGCCTTTTTCTGCCCCAGCTGCTAGTGCGTGACTGTTCCTCGGCTCGTGGCCACTCTGATCTCTGCCTCTGTTTTCAGATGGCCCTTTCCCATGTGTTCCCCTCTGTTTTCTCCTGTGTCTTTTAAGGACACTTGTCAGGGTCCACATGACCCAGGATGGCCTCATGGTGAGATTCTTCATTCATGTACATCTGAAAAGACCCCTTTGCAGGTACTGTGGCACGTTTGGGGGATGAGCACAGAGACACATGGTCTTCAGGGCTTCCCTTTACCTGCTTACACTGAGTGAGGGCCAGGACTTCCTCTTCTGTATGCAGGTGTGCGGAGAGGACAGAGTTCCCAGCTCTCTGACATTGCTCTCAGCCATTAACCTCTGCCTTTGATAAAGGTCCTGCTTCAACATCTAGTTACTCTAGGCAGTGAAATTGCCGCTCTGCTTTGGTGTGGGCCCAGGGTTCCTGCCAAGGCAGGAGCATGGCGCTGTCCCTGCAACAGCCCTGCTGCCCCCTCCTCTAGGTGCTACTGTGGTGGATGAGCAGGCACCCCTCGAAGAGCCAGCTGTGTGAGATGGTGCAGCCTGGCAGCAGCCCGGCAGGGGACCAGGACGAAGAGTCCTCTCTTGGGAAGCCAGCGATGCTGCAGCTGCAGGCGGAGCAGGGCAGCCCAGAGGCCCTCCAGCGCTGCCTGGAGGAGAATCATGAACTCCGAGGTGAGGGGGCCTGGCCCCTCCGGGTTTCAGTTGGGGTTCCCTGGAAGCAGATCCTGAGTGAGGCAAGTATGTAAGGAATGTATTTGGAGGTATCTTAGGCCCAGCACTGGGGAAGGACATTGGCGGGAGTAGGGGTGAGCACGGGGGGAGGTAAGACTCCAGGATCAAGGATCTCTGAGATGCCACAGCTTTCTCAGTGGACGGATATGGCCAGGCTCGTGTCCACACCCAAGAAATCCTGAGTGCTGTCAATTCAGTGAGGGTCGTGGCCTGCCCTGAGAAGGAACCTGGCTCCCCTGGGAAACCACTATTTCAGGGTCGCTAGTGTCATTAGTCACCACTGTGGCTGGTCTTGGTCTCAGTGGGAGGCCTTCTGACCGTGAATGGGTGCCTGGGGACTGCGTACTTTACCGGGGCCACCGTCTGTGTCTCTGGAACTGTTGCCCTCATCCTGGTACTGGCATTTGAAAGCAGTCCCCTCTCCCCCACAGCATGACGTCTTCCTTCCTGTGTCTCCTTACTGCTTTCCCTCCTGCTCAGAGCTCAGAATGGACCCTTTCTGACTCACTCCCTTTGGCATGAGTGACCCCGAACGCCCAGATGACCCCTGTAGTTCTTAGCTGATCAAGATGTGTGCTGTGGGCACCTTGGAAACCGCCTGGGCTGGAGGTGTTGGGGTGCGGAGGCACAGCTTCCAGGGGGTTATTGTGAGCGCAGCAGCTTTTCTTTGCGCCTTGGCTCTTGCGGTAGACAGCACTTCTTCCTTACAGGATTCTTTCCTGCGCTGGGGTCTTCAGTTGACCCTCATATCCTAGCTGGTCAGTGGCTTAGGGTGGTGGCCTTTGGCCAGGGCAGTGTGTGCCAGTGGCTACCTGCAAGCATGTTGGGACCTCCAATCTCAAAGACAGCACAGATGCAGGCCTAGGAGGGTGGGTACTCCTTTGACCTGAAAGCAAGTGAATTAGGCATGCCCTGCAGAAGCATAGGGGCGGATCTTTCACATAATGACTTCAGCAGATTTGAAGAGAAGGGTTTGAAGTTGGCTAGCCCAGCATGGCACCCAGGCCACATCGTCAAGACCCCTCCCCTCTGCTGTCTCCTCTTCCCTAGATGTCATCCGGCAGAACAACCAGATGCTGCGTGAGCGCTGTGAGGAGCTGCTGCACTTCCAGGCCAGCCAGAAGGAGGAGAAGGAGTTCCTCATGTGCAGGTTCCAGGAGGCCAGGAAGCTGGTGGAGAGGCTGAGCCTGGAGAAGCTGGAGCTGCGGAGACAGAAGGAGCAGGCGTTGCAGGAGGCAGAGCAGCTGAAGAGATGCCAGCAGGTAGCCGGCGGTCAGGCTAGCTCCTTTTGGGGACAGGGTACTTGTGGCTGGAGATTCCCCCAAAGGAGTGCAGGCTTGGCCCACTGGGTACTCTTGGACCCCACAGACTGTTAACGAAAGGTTGCCATGGTGCTGGTATCTAACGCAGGGGCCAGCAGTGTCCAGCGGGATTGTCCAGGGGCCTGGAGGTGGGTTGCACGTGGCATACGTGGGACCTTGTCATTCAGTAGGTGTCTGAGCCCCATGTCTGGGGATCTTACTGGGTATGTGGTGTAGGCTTGAAGCACTGAGTGTCTGATACCAGTGGATTGGGTCCTCATCCCCAGAGGTCCAGCTGGCACCGTGCTGCCCAGGTGCCCACACATTGTGGTGCCAGTGTAGA
>NDGM010244383.1:0-15499 GCA_002564305.1 Octomys mimax | reverse complement strand
CTGGATGCTCTAAATGAGAAAAGCAGGCAGCTTCCATTTCTGGGACACAAACGCATGAAACCAGATTTCCAACAAAGACTGTGATAAATTAGAGCACCAGAAGAGGTCAGGCCTCCTGGTCTGATGGGTACAGAACTGTCAGGGGCAAGGAGCCCCGCCCCCAACTCAGCCACTCCCAGCACACACAGATGGACTCCCCAGCCAGGAGCAGCTGGAAAGTGTCACTCTTGCTAGGTTTCTGCGTTCAATGCCTCTTCTGCCTATCACGTGGGTGTGTCCACCCTGAAGCTGTGACTGTGTCCCTTCTCACTTGTTGCTGTCCTTCTTTCTGCAAAAGAATAGTGTGTGGCGATCCTACTGGTTAGTTTCTAATCTGTTTACCGGACCAAAGCAAAAGTGGCATTCATCAAATTGGGGGAAGAATTTTTCTTAAATGCCCAATCTCCAAAATTCCAAAGGAAGAGCCAGCCCAGACTTTGTTCCTGGAGATGTACCCAGCTACTCCTGGCTCCTGTGTCCAGGCGAGGCCCACCCTACCACTCAGCCCAGGTGCCTTCCAGGCTCCTACATACCATGGACTGTCCCCATCACAGTTCTCTAGCCTGATTCAGGCAGATACACACACACACACACACACACACACACACACTCATCCTGGACCCTTGCAAAACATGCTTAATGAATGAATGAGTAAACAAATGAATGAATGAACTCATGCATGCATGCTTCCTAGGTACTCTGGCACTGACAATGCTCTGGGCACCAGGATCAGAGGCTGATCCTCCTCTGTAGAGCCAACTCCAACCATCTCCAACATTCTTTTTTAGGAAAGAGCTGCCAAGTGCAATTCTTGGACCCTCCAAAGCATCTTCCTGCTAGAACAGAACAGGCACTGTTCCGGGTCCCTCCCTGCCTGGCCCCACCCAATGTCATCCTCCTTCACCCTGCAGCGCCAGCCTGACCACCTCCACCTACGAGGCAGTGGATACCACCGCTTACCTTCCGCAGAAATACACCTGCAATGCACCAGCGTCTTGCAAGTAGAAAGAACCCGACTCTCATTGCACAGAAGCCCAGGCAGTGAGAACGCGCCCGTGACAGCTTCTGTGCGATTCTGCTGCATAATCAGCAGAGAAAGAGAAAAAATGCCAGAAATAGCAAGCTTTATAAGCCCTCCTGACAACTCTTGGTCCTCTATTGGCTGGAGGCCCGGCACCCCCGCCCCCCATCCCATTCCTACAAGGTGAAATGGAAAAACCTGTTATTTAACCTCTTTTATCAAAATCCATCTTCTATCCCAAATTGGGCCTGCACGTTGGGAGCTCCTGGTGGCGGTCCCCAGGCCAGGTCTCAGGGAGCAGAAGGGAAGGCAGCCCCTGTACACAGCACAGCTCTGCGTCATTTGTGGCTTCAGAGTCCTCCTCTCTCCCACGCTGCTCAGGAGTGGGTGCAACTCAGGAAGGACCTTCGGAAGGCAATTTGGCACACCTGTCAATGAGGGAGCCCCGCATGCAGGTTCAATTAGACTTCTGAGCATCATCCGTGATGCAGAAATACCTGCGCTCAGCACGGATGTGAGCCCAAGGAGGTTCCTCGTTACAGAGCACTGGAGGCAAGCTGAGCGTCTGAAGCTGGGGTCTGGCTGAACGAGCCTGAATGCCTTCCTTCTACAGAACGCAGTATGATAAGGGAGGTCTGTACGTGCTGGCTCAGAGCTGGTTGAGAGGAAAAGTGAAGGACATGGCCCTGCCTTTATAAAAACCATAACTGTGTGTGTTTGCATATGCATTGTAAAAGATAGGGAGCTACTAAGAGCCGTTTCCCCAGGGAGCAGGAGATGGAGGTATTTTCAGTTGCTGCTTTTTGCTTTCTTGTCTTGTTTCATTTTTTTTTCTTTTGCACAAGCATGTATTACATTTGTAACTTAAAACTAAAACACAGGAGCTTCCCCAGCTTCTTTCCCACTCCCCTGAAGCCACAAGCCAAGGGCCAAGGTCACCCGCTACAAGGCTGGACTGACTTGGGATAGTGCTGGCCCAGGCACTGTGGATCCCTCCTTAGGTGTCACATGAATGAGGCTGAATTAAGGTTTACTGTGGAAGGTGGGGCTTTGGAATGAGAGAACCAGTTTCAGACCCTAGCCCTGACTCATGGAACAGCTGACTTTCCCGGGCTTCACTTTCTTCATCTGCAGAATGGGGAGAAAGTACCTACTAAGTGTCATGTACTGTTCTGGGTACCGCTAAACCAATTTTACATCTTTGCCTGTGTCAGAAACAACAAAGGCTCTGGGAAAGCACGACAGTACACCCAGGACTGAGCAAGAAGGGTTCTGGGAAACCTCTCTGATATGGATCACTTACAACACTAAGAAACCAAGTGACGGAGAAGAGCCAGGGGACAGCAAGTGGCGTATGATGAAAGGGTCCACTCTCCAGCATGTGCATTGGAGAAGGAAGCCAGGTGGTGAGGGTGACTGGAACAGGCTCCTGAAGAAAAGGGGCATGGCTTCTGCTGTGCTCTTCCCTCCGCCTCGATGTCCTTCCCTCAAATAACAGTCTTCTGCTCAACCTTCCCAGGCTGCACATACCCTCCACCCTCCAAGCCCCTCTGAGCTCTGCAGGGCCTGGGCTGTTCTGCACCACCTTCTCCTCAAGCCCAGGGCTTCTGTCTCTCTGTCTAGGTGGGTTCTGTCTCTGTGCTTTTCATTCATTTTTCCTTCGGGAACTCTGAGCTCCTTGGTGGCCAAGACCATGCACCTTGTCCATCTCTGGGTCCCGGCACAAGGATTGGCACATAGTCTGTGCTCAATGAACAGAAAGAGCACATGACTGCAGGCCCCCAGCCAAATCCAAGTGCAGGGGGCTCATCTGAAGGGAAAAGAGGTTTTGTATCGTGATACAAAGATGGGTGAAAATTTCCGACACGCTGATGATTTAACAGCATACATGCAGAGCTACAAGTGCATTAGAAGAATATTTGCATAAAAATCTGAGCCCAAATTCATATAGGCAAGTATGTTATTACCTCATTATTTATGAGAACATGGAAATGACAACAAAATCCATCAGTACAGGATTGGTCAAACAGATCATAGCTCTCTGTACAAAAGGATGCTATCCAGTCATGAAAAATGGCTGACATTCGCTGATCAGAATGGAGCCCCTATTGGTTGCTGAATGGAACACTTGCTAATCAGGAGTCAGGGATTCTGAAAAGTTAGAGGGATAACTGATTGACACAGAGAAAGCCTGAGGGTAGAAACCCCTGGATTGTCTTTCATTCAGTCATCCACTCATGCATTCACTCAACAAGCATTTTCAGTACCCTCCAGGTCCTCCCTGCTCCATGAAGGTCACAATTCCAGATGCCACTAACAATGGATGAACAGGACACTGCCTCTGCCCTCAGAGGCATCCTGGTCACCCAGGTGAGAAATCATGGTACCCATGAGATAATGCCCATAGCCAGGGCCCTCAGAGTGGTTGGATGGGCAAGGGCCACATGGAAAAGGTACCGTTCAAGCTAGGATTTGAGGCAGAAGCCAAGGCTGAGCATACAGCAGCACCTTGACTCATGATGAGATTAGGACCAGAGAGACCCATTTTAAATTGAAAATGCTCTGAGAGAAAAATGCACAAGACATCTACCCTACCAAACACCACAGCCCAGCCTACCTTAAACATGCTCAGAGCACTTACGCTCACCATAGTGGGGCAAAGCCATCTTGGACAAAGCCTATTTGAGGATAAAATGTTGAAAGTGTCCTGTAATATTCTATTGAAAGTGAACACTGGAATGGCTGTTTGCCATTCCAAATACATTTCCTACCGAGTGAATATCACTTTCACACCATTGTAAGTCAAAAAATTCTAAGTCAACACTATCTTGTGTCAGGGACTCCTGACAGAGAAGGGAGACATCTGAAGAGACATGAATGGGCTGACCTGGGACAAGCACAGAAGGCCCCGAATTCTTCACCCAACACTGAGCTGCCCCATGGATCTGTAGGTGAGGAGTTTATCTGCGGGCGCTCAGCTCCGAGACACGAGATGCTGGACTTGGTTCTCCAGCTGGGAGAGCAGCATTCTGGGATTGTGTTCATGTGGGTGGCAAAGAGCTTTTAGACCACAACTTGTCCTCCTGAGATCACCAGCAGGCAGGGCCGGGACAGATGCACACACCTGGCAGGTGGGTAACAAAGCCGGGGAAGGTGACCTCCACGCATGGAGCTGAACTCCAGACCCATACTCCTCTCTTTGCACTGAACATTTGGGCCAGGCACCCACTACGTGCCCGAGGGGATCCCATCTCTAGGGACCCACTGCTCCACTGTCTCTAGGGTGCAGCCATGGAGGGGCCCCTCCACCTCCAAGGGCCTCAGCAATTTCTAGTTTTAGTTTTCGGATCATGAGGCAACTGGATGGTTACAGTTCAAAACAAAGACAGATGACTCAGCTTCCTGTGGAGGTGCCGCAGCATTTTGAAAAAGAGACTTTAATTGTGATGCTTTTCTCTTCTTGGCTATAGAGGGGGCTTATCCAGGCTACCTGATTTTCTTAGTGCTCAACTATCCCCAGAGTGAGGGACAGGGACAGTGGTCAGGCTTTGAATATGGCCAGGGTTTGGATACAGATCCTCCCTTTCACCCGTCCAGACAACTTGAACAGAGTTCGATCCTCTCTGCGCCTGTTTCCTAATGATTCCCTAGGTGAGAATAATGGCTTCTTCTCAGGGTTATGGTGCAAAGCTGCGACGCCCGCACAAAGGCCCAGCGCCTGGCACAAACTAGGTGATTCGGAAACACCACTGCTAAGAGCAACAGTCACCGTGCTGAGGTTCTACGGGAGCTCAGTAATCTCATTTAATCCTCACACCTGCCCGGCGCACCAACAGCATCCCATTCTGTAGACCAGGGAACTGAGGCTCAAAGCAGTGAGCTGACCAGAACTTGTCACTGCATGTAAGCGGGTCCATGCGCACACACCAAGCCAACTCACCACCAAGCTGCATGAACGTTTTCCTCTGACACCCTCTACGCTAGCACCAAAGTGCACACCAGCCTCTCGCTCTTTATCTGCAAAATGGGAACACATACATTCTGTGGATCATTAAGACAATTCAGTGAAGCTTCATAAAGCTTCCACCACATCACACGACTCCGTCCTCTGGTCCACAGAGGACCCTTGCAAAGAGCTGAGTGTTCATGTCTCCGGGAAAGGCACCTCACCCATGGTCTGGAGAAAAGCTACAAAACTGAGACAGGGCACAAGTTCATGCAAATACCAAGAACACACCTTGAAATGACCATCAGCCACATGGCCACCCTTGAACCTTTGACCCAAACCTAATTTGAACACACACGCACACACACAAACACACACGCTCAATCTCCGAGCAGGTGAACACAAGGTAACCCATGATAGTCCAAAGCCAATTCCTGCCCCTTCCCTTGCCTCACCCTGAGCAAACGCTGACAGAGCAACCCTAATACTAACTGACTAATTTTATACCCTGTGATTACCAGGGCTCATTTCCATGCAACCTTCCTTTCACAGCGCCGAGAACCTCTCAAGAGCAGTAATTGCCAAGTTCAATTTTAGCTCTGTCATGCCCAACCATTGGTGCTAACGAAGGCGCTGCTTCATCGCCAGGTAAGCTGGTAATGAAGTCAGCTTCGCAGCTTCATTTCACAATATTGTGATGCCCCGTCAGCACCTGTAAGTGCTGAGAAGCTGCGAGCTTCCATTAAACAAATCTCACGGAGGGAAGTGACTAAAGCTGCTTTGCGCATCTATGGGGGCCTGTCTAGATCCTCACGCCTACTGAATCCCACCTGCCTCCTCGCACAGGGCACCCTGACCACAGGCCGCGCTGCCGCACACTGAGGATGTCTGATGCACGGCAACCGCCTCCACCTTCTTCCTCATCCTGAGGCCTGGCCAGGTCCCATCATGCTGGTGTCTGTTGGTCCTTAAAACACCTTCTCTCATTATTTTCCAGACCAATCAGTGATTGGTCAAAAAAAAAAAAAAAGTGACTCTGGCCTGCTCTTGCCACTCACAAGCCTCCACGGGTCCCCACTGTCCTCAAGGTGAAGTCCTCCCGTGATTTTCACCTTAGGCTCCCTGCCATGAAGCCTGGCCAAGCCCTCAGACCTAGCACCTCCATCCCTCTGTCTTGGCCCCACCCCTGGGCTGCACTATCCAGGTAATAGGCCCCTCCTACCTTGTTTTCCACTAGGCTGCCCCTTCAGCATAGAAGGAAACCTCTGCAGAACATCTCGGCAAAATCCCTGTTAGTCACTCAGTGCAACACTGGCTGGATCTTTGGGCTTCATCACAGAAATACCTCAGACAATACTCACTGGGCACTTGGTAAGCACCTACTGTGTGTACCTATTGGGCACTTAGTAAGCACCTACTGTGTGCCAGCCACTAGCACTCTTGAATGCTTAAACACCAAGATGAGATTAAACGCTTCTTTTCCCAGGTAGGCCAACAGGCTCAGAGATGTTAAGTACGCTCTGGAGAACACCCAGTTTCTAAATATAGGGTCAGAAATCAAATTTAAATATGAACACGAGACAGAATCCTCATGTCTGACTATGTAGGTGGTCTTGTCCCCTAGCCCCCCTGCATGTACTCATCGGGGGACATATGCACAGTGCCGCATTCCGGCCTCGTTTTGTTAAAATGCCTCACTGGCCTAGGGTTGTAGCTCAGCTGCAGAATGCTTGCTTAGCATTCACGACACTCTGCATTCAATTCCCAGTAGAGAAAAGAAGTCTAATAATGAAGCATTGTCCTTAGCATCTATCCTGTTATTAATCTACACCCCTCACCCCACACACATGTCCTCCCTGTCCCAGTTCCCACAGCAGAACTGTACTTTGGCACAGCCTGGTGTGCTTGGGTTGACTATGGGATGACTTCAGCTTTTGCCCAGAAATTAACAGGAGCTAGAATTGCGTTTCACCCTTCATTCTTGCCCAACTTCTCTGGTCCCAATGCAATGAAATCCCTGCACACACCCTGCCACAAATTAAGTGCAATTATTATCCCTGTTGTACACAGGAGGAAACTTCAGCGTGGAGAGGTTAAGCAACTTACAGGTTATGCACAGCAAGTAACCATCAGAGACAGAATTGGAATGAAGGGCCTGTTCCCTCCCAAGCATGCTTGCTACAATTGCGCTATACTATCAGCCAAGCCACTGTCTCCTTTATTTTACAGCTAAGGACACTGAAGTTCTGATAGACATTGGGGCCCTGGTCTAGCCTTCAGACATAGAAAGTAAAGCCCCTCCTCAACTTCAGGCATCAGAGGCCACCTGCCCCATGGGCAACTGACAAATTCTCTTTTCCCTGCACAGTGGCAGCTGAGAACCAGCTAAATGCAGAGTGGAAATAAGTTCTGAAGAGGTGAGTTCAAATTCCACTTTGGCTACTTACTAGCTGTGAACCTGAGGGCAGGTCTGAGGCTCTCTCTGTCAAGTGGCATATGGATGCCGCTCCTTGTTGGATGTCTGAAGACAGAAAAGGCCCCTGGCCCTCCCTTCCAGAGGACATCCAGCCCCAGGTCATCCTGGCAACTCCTTCCAGTGTGTCCATCAGGAGATGACATGGGGAAGAGGACTGCGTGTTTCATTCACTGTGTAGTCCCGGGTTCCCTGCACTAGCTTCGGCCACCCACAGGCAGAAGCCACCATGAACCTGGGCACAGGCTCTGGAATTCACTCAGTGCCCCAGGCTGCCCTTCACCTGGCTCATAAGCATGGGATGGGGCCCCGTTTCCAGATGAAGAAGCCAAGGCTCTAGGCTGGGCAGCAAATTGCCCAGGGTTTCAGAGACACCCAAGCAAGGAGCAGAGTTTCAAACTTAGGTTTGTCAGGTTCATCCTGTTTTCCCAATCTGTTCTGACTGAGTTAAGATAAGGATCCTGGCTCCTTATAGCCCTAGGCCTTTCCCAAAGCCTTAAGAGAGGCTACTGGAGGCTCCAGAGACTTCAAAAGCAGAGCACAGATGGCAGCTCCCAAGGGACACAGCATCTGGGTCTCACATCCAGCCTGACACATGGACATAAGAGACTAGCGGAGGACTAGGGGTCAAGCATTTGGCTGGGAGGAAAGTGTCCCCAGGCACTCTTTCTGGGTGCCTTCCAAGACCACTGGACAAAAGCACTACATTCAAGCCACTTTCTGCAGCACACAGCTCCAGGCTTGTCTCATACACAGTCCTGCCCCAACTTCTACCCTCCTGATGCTCCTTCCCCAGCTTTGGACCCTTGCTCCTGTTTACCTGTTCTTGTGAGGTCCTTTCCAAGGCTCAGATTGCCCTCTTCCATGGGGATTTCCTGGGTCCCCACATAAGTCCCAACCTCTCTCTCCTCCCAAACCCCACAAAGCCAGATGCCTTATGCAGAGGTGCCCATGGGAGGGTCTCGCTCCACCTCCCAGCTGAGGCTACATCACATGGCTGTTGGTGGACAACTGTGATCCCAAGGTTCTTTTCTCTTCCCCAGTTGCTAGAGTGCTCAAATGTGCCAGGTTCTCCAACCACAGGACCTCTGTGTCTGCTATTCTTTTTATCTAGAATATTTTCCCTGTCCCCAATACCTAGCATCTCCTAGTCTTCCTGCAGTTCTCCCAGCCCTGGGCCACTGACCCACCTCAGACCTGTCCTGGTACCACTACATCTCAGTACATGATCACTCACTGGGGAGAGCAGAGGCCACAGAAGTACAGCATGGGTTCTGTCTCATTCACCCAGAGTCCCTGCCTCTGTGCCTGGCACATAGTAGGGGCTCAGAAAAATATACGTTGTTTGAAAGAGTGAACAATACCGTGGTTGATGACAAAGAAGACCGCAAATCATCCCACCCCTGCTTGTACACCCTCTGTACTGTAGTGTGGATGCTCCGCTTAAGTGAGGGGACCTGTTCCTTCATAGATCTGGTCAGCTGCATGCATTGAATTCTTGTTTGGCCATGTGACTTTATTTGGCCAATGGGACCACAGCAAATGTGATGCAAGCAGAAACTTACAAAGCTCTTGGACACTGGGCGCCATGCACTCCTGCTAGCTGGGATGTCAGGGAGCCCCAGGGGGACAAGCCCAAGCTAGCCTGCTAGAGACAATGGGCACATCTGAGCCACCAACTGCAGAGCTGTGAGTGAAGCCATCCGGGTCACCCTGCTCCCCATCAGCAGCTGGCTGACCACGCATTGCAGAGAGCACCTGCACACAGCCACCAGACCAGCAGAAAGCCTTCCAGACAGCCCTCAGAACTGTGAGCTGTTGCTGCTGTGTTACACCACTACTTTGAGGTGGTTTGTTAGCAAAACTCAGCAGATGTAGGAACTAATAGAACACCTACTACAATATGCTCACAGCCAGAGATACGTGTGTTCTACACAACATCAGGTTGAAAACAACAAAGACATCTCAGGACCTGGAAAGCAGCGGTGGAGAGGGACCCAGGACCCTGGAGCTGAGCCTTGCTGGCCAATGACTGGCTTGACTCAGGATGGGCTCTCACCTCTGTGCCTAGGTCTCTCCCTGTCTGTGCGGCCAGAACAGCACACTGTGGCTGTGTGTGTAAAAAAACTCATCAAAGGGAGCCAAAGATCCTGCATGTGTGAGGACTTATGGTGCCAAATGAAGACCACGGCCTCAGAACTAGGCAGATTCAGGTCCACGAGCCACTCTGTTCCTTGTAGGCTGCATGATGTTATGCAAGGTTCTCAACCTTTCTGAGCTTTCAAGTAGCATCCATGACACAATAACACAGAGCCTACGTGACTACTGTGGGAATTGAGTAAGAAGACAGTTTACAAAATAATCTAACATAGTGCCCAGCACATAGAAGGTATTCAGTACACAGCATCACCTGCACCTCACCAGTGCCTTTTACACTCTCATCTGAGCTACACTGCCCAGCTTGGCAGCTACCATCTCCATGTTTGACATCCCCGTCTTGTGCTGAGTGCTAACTTGTGACTGTGGCATGCATAGCACCCTCCACAAGGGGAGTCCACATAAAGATGGGGCAAAAGAGCAGAACACCGCCAGCTTCCAGTGGTAGAGAAAACCCAGGAGTGGGGCAGAGTGTAGATAGACAGAGTACAGACAACTGGAGATAACTCAGAGCTGCATCCTCACCCCAAGCCCACATCCACCTGTCATCTGTGACCCTGCCTCCATGTGCTGCTGGTGTACCAGCATATGGCCTGGGTCACAGAGAATGAATGCAGTGGCAAAGGGCCCATGTCACCCAGGTCCCTGGACAGCAGTATGGCTCCACACACACAAAGCTCCCCACTATGAGATCCACACTGTGGAGCCTGGTGCCCCATGTCCTCCACCACTTCCAAAGAGCCTGTACCCACCCAAACAGGTCTGTAGTCCAGCCAGTGTCCCCTCCCCCTCCTTGGTCCCTCTTTATATGGTGTGGTTTCTTAGAAGGAGAACGGGTGTTCCTGGCAAACAGGTTGGGTACCAGTTCCACAGTGCTCATGGCCCAGTCACCTGCCCTCCTGAGCCCCAGCTCCTTATCCACACAGGAGGGCGAGTCTTCTATTTCTGGGTGAGGGTACTGCTTAGATAAGTAACACAAAACACCCATCTGTTATGGTTTAGACCTAAAATATCCCCCCCAAAGTTTCATGTGTTCCAAGGTCCCAGAAGGTCATTGATCACAGGCCTAGTAACCTCATCTGTGGATTAATCCATTGAGGCATCCCTCACTGAATATGCTACCGGGAGACAGGGCCTGCTGGAAGGGCTGGGTCCTCAGGGCTGTGACCTGGAAGGACATATCCTGTTCGCAGCCCCCTCCTCTTCTTCTGGCCCTCTTGCCTTCTCTCAGCTTCCGGCCTGCTGTAAATAAGCAGCTGCTCCTTGGTATAATTTTCCTCCAGGTTTCTGCCTTGGAGGCAACGAATCCTGAACTGAACAGCTGAACCCTTGAGCCAAAACAAAACTTTCTCCTTCAGATCTCATATGTCATGCATTCTGCCCCAACAATGGAAAAGCTGACTGACACACCAGCCCAGAATGGATGCTATATAGATGTCCATCTCCCCTCCGCCATTTTTCCCTATCCTGGCCTTCTTGGAAGTCCTGTCTCATTGGCTCCCCTGAACACTGCAGGTCTTGGGTGTGATTTACCTTTATCTCTCTCTGACTCTCTGTCTGTGTGTCTGTCTGTCTCTCTTTTCCCCTACCCCTCACCTTGGGCTCTGAAATAAGAGTTGTCTCATCTTGTGACTGATCCTGTAGAGACTCCTCACTTGGCCCTACTGTCTTAGTCATTTTCCCATTATTGGGATGAAATATCTAACACCCACAACTTACAGGAGATAAGGATTATTTGGCTTACAGTTTCCAGTAGGTTCAGGCCAAAGTCCTACGGCTCCAAAGCAGAAACAGCACTGGGAGAGGCCTGGGAAAGAACAGCGGCTCACCCAACAGCAACCAGGAAACAGCAAAAGGAGGAGCCAGGGACAAGAATACACCCTCGAGATCAGGCCCCCAGGGACTTACTTCCAACCAGGTGAGGTCCTGACAGCACATTAGGTACTAAACTCATCAACAGATGAATTCACTGATGAGTACAGTACCCCATGAGTCAATCACCTTCCAAACAGAGGAGATGGTGGAGGGAAGCACTGTGGATCTCAACGGCAACATCTACCTTGCCTGAGGACAAGGACCCAAGACAAGAGCCAGCCACAGGCAAAACCTCATGAGCTGCAGCATGAGCACAGAGAAGAGGTTTACCCAAAGTCGCACAGCAACCCACACGAAAGCCCTGCCTCCAGGTCCACACTCCTGAAGGCCATTCTCAGACAGATGCCTTATAGAGATGCTGATGGAGTCCTCCAAGACCCACTGGTTCAGGCTGGGTGCTGTCTGCCAGTGGCTGTAACACCGGTGCCCCAACTGCTCCCGAGACCATCCTCCCTGAGTCTCTCTCCCCAGAATCCTCTTCTCAGGCGCTGCATCCAGCAGCTCAGCTGAACACAATCACCTTGGTGCTCAAGGCCTGGTCGTTTGACCAGCATCATCCCGACCTTTTCAGAAGTGCAGAATCTCTAGCCTCACAACAGCCCTAATTTATCAGAATCTCCATTTTAACACAACCCCCGTGGATTGCACATGCATATTAAAGCCGAGACGCCCTCGCTTGAAGTATGTAGTTACCAGTCTCTGTAGGAGTCAGTGGACTAATGGGTTTTAGCCAAACTTTCCCAACATGTGACTAATGTAATATAACTTACATGCTATAATATGAGTATGTGTGTGACTCAAAATTCTTCTGTTGAGATCCTAATGGTACCTGGAAGTGACATCTTTAGGTGATTGGGTCATGGGACAAAGTCTTCACAATTGGGATCAGTGTCTTTATAAAAGATGCCCCAGAGAGCTACTCACCCCTTCTGCCACAAGAAGCTATAGTAAGAAGGTGGTCATCTGTGAGGAAGAGGACCCTCACCAGAAAATGAATCCGCTGGTGCTGTGATCTTGGGCTTCCCAGGTTCCAGGACTGGGAGGAATCTTTTTCTGATTTTTATACGACTCCCAATCTGTGGTATTCTAACAGTCCAAGTGGACTCAGGCATTATCCAGCCCTGACCGTTAACTGTAGAGGCGCGCCAGCCCACATGGACATCAACTACCTGCCAGCTGTGGGGTGCACAAGGCCCCTTTTGCACACATGGCAAGTGGGACTTACTGAGATTCATGTCCTTCCAGTCTGAGCTCTCGCCTCACACCCCTTATGTGGTCCCCAGAAATCTATTTTGTTTTGATGACTGTGAAATTCACGCCAGCATCTGCATCAGCCGATTAAAGCTTTTACCTCTGCTTCTTTCTGAAAAGGCTCTGACTTACTGCCCTCCTTCATACTTGTACATCAGACAGCCGGGAAATTCTGCCCAAAAGAACCCCTGAGGCAGGCGGCAGAAAGCAAAGCAATGTCATTCTCCAGGGCCACGGAGCAGTGCAGGGGGAGCTGGGCCCGTGGATGTCTTTGCTTCTGAGAGAAAAGTCTCCCCTCAAGAGAAACCCTGCTTCAGCCCACTTTAGGGACTGAGCCCCTATCTGAGGGGATGTCCATGACCTTTGCAAAACTAACTGCAATAACCATATCCTACAGGCCGGCAGACCCCAGGGCCAGCCCCTGAGGCTGTGGTAATCCCAACATTGTTTGGACAAGAGGTACCCTGAAAAGCTCTGTCAACTCTGCCTGTCGCCTGAGGAGGAAAGTGGCTCACCTTGCGCTAATCGCTCTAATTCATTTTTTATTACTAACTTTTCTGTTTTCTATTTGCCATCTGATTGAGGATATTACCACAGGCATTTAAAAAGCCTCAGCTTGCACCACAATGGCACACATAACTCTTTTCATTGAAATCTGCACTGATATACATATAATTCCCCGATCACAAAGACCTCAACGGTCCACACATTAGGTCCTACATGAAGGCAGATTCGTCAAGAGCAAATATGCCACAGTTTTTTCAAAGAATCAAACGATGAGCTATACCAAGGGAACACAGTAAAATGGGCACCTCTTTTGTTGCTGGTGAATATGGTTTACATTTCAAGGAAAATAACACACCAGCACAAATCAGGAATCAGCATGCTCACTTCCTTTGCCCCAGGCAGTATGTGTTGGCTATGCCCAATAACCCGGGTTTTGTTTGGTTTTCTTTGTTTTGATTTTGGCAATATAGGAGATTGAACCCAGGGCCTTTGAAGCCACACCCTCATCCCATTTTGTTTTTATTTTGAAACAGGATCTCACTTAGTTACTAAGTTACTCATGCTGGACTGGAACTTAGGATCCTCTTGCCTCAGCCTCCAGAGTACTAAGACTATAGGCACACTCCACTATGCCTGGCTAGCGGTATAGTCTTATCTATGATATCCCCTTCCTGTCTGCCATTCTGTGTATTTAATCCATCCCCAGAGCTCACACATTCTACCTTCTAATGTCTCCCACACTCCTCTCTTCTCTCTATTCCACCCACCACCACAGTTCAGGCCAAAGTGGGCCCACAGAACTTTCTGGAATCAGGAAAACACTCTGTGGCTATCTTGCCCAGTATAGTATACTCATACATGGCTTACTTTCTTAAAATATGATGAATGTGACCCTCCTACATCCACTCCTGCCCTATGCCCAATACCATCCCCCAAAACAGCCACAATGTTGTCCCTGAAATGCAGCCCCCTCCACAGCGCCCGCTGCCTTTGAGTCACAGCCCAAGCTCTGGGACAGGGCTGTCAAGCCCCATCTCCTGGGAATGCCACACAGTCCAGTTCTAAGAGAACCCATGGTATCACAAGGGCTAGCTGGGGCAGCCCAGAGAGGTCAGCGGTGAAGGCTCCTGGGAGGGTGGTACCCTGAGAGACATTCGTAGGCGTCAGTCAGTCCTGTTGATGCCACAACCAGAGGCGCAATGGTCAGAGCTGGTCTGATCGCTGTGTCCATGAGCAAGGAGCAGAGGTTCCTCAGGAAATGGATGTTCTGGGTGGAGGTGGAAGAGGGGAGAGGGACATGACCAATAAACATGACAGGTAAATGACATTTACAAGAGGAAAAAAATAATTGGTAAGGCAGCTGGTAGGGCACCAAATGGGGAACAGTAGTTTACAACAGTGAATATTAAGAAAGAAAAGCACCAAAAGAAAAAACAAAAACCAGTGCTTTTGAATCTGCAAGATGAGAGAGTAGATGACGTCATGTTCATCATGTACAGTTTAAGCAAAAGAGAAGGGCGCTCACTATTGGAGAGAAGCCACCCCAAAGTCCTGCCTGCTCCACAGAGACATTCCCAGGACTGGAGAGAGATACTGTTATCACTGAAGGCCAAGCTGACTGTGCCCCAGACACCCCAGCCCAAGCAACTGCAAGGGGTGCCACCCTCCTCCCAAACAAGGTTGCACTGGCAGGAAGACGGGATGCTCACAGAGCACAGGCTGGGTCTGCCAGGCCTTGCCCCAGAGATTCGAGCCTTGATTCTGAGCCATGAGGACCACCAATCCTCTCCACTCCCTTCCATCTTTCCTCCCCAGGCTCAGCTGGAGATGCACCCGCCTTGTTGCTCCAAGAAAATTCCCTTTTATCAACACTTGTAAGGCCCTTCCACTGTATTCCTCGTGTGTGTGTGTGTGTGTGTGTGTGTGTGTGTGTGTGTTCAATCCACCCAGCAACAATGTACACACAAGGTAAGTGAAGCCCAGACAGGGTGAGTGAATTATTTTTGGAAACCCAGCCTCAGAGAAGTTACAGTGCCACCTCTGGAAAAATACAGCATCTGCCCCCCAAAAGTATATATCAGGAAAAGAAAACCTTGTTCGAATATTTTAATATTAAATGTGTCGAAGCCAGGACAGAGATTAGAAAGGGTAGCTGTGTTAGGGGGTCCAAGCCTGCTAAGGTGAGAAGGATGAGATCAGAAGGAGGCGCACCTGGCGCGGGTGGAGAGCA
>NDGM010243546.1:0-11037 GCA_002564305.1 Octomys mimax | reverse complement strand
TGCCCTTAACTTGCTTGTTTACACCAATGCCAACAGCATGCTGGGTAACGTTGTAGACTCTTCCCATTTTGCCATGGTGACATCTGTGAGGCATTGCTTTTTGCACAGTACCCATTCCTTTGATGTCTACAATATCACTCTTTTTGTAAATTTGCATGTATATGGCCAAAGGAACAACCCCATGTTTTCTAAAAGGCTTGGAGAATATACACAAGGTTCCCTTCCTCTTGCCCTTTGTTTTAGTCATTTTGGCAAATTACTAGAAGATGGTGGTTCAGCTGAAAGAAAACTCCTTTTAATTTAAAAGTAAATATTGGTTACCAGATATAAATGTGTAAGATTCTTTTAAAGAAAAACAAAACAAAACAATAACAATAACAAAGAAGGTATACAGCACTGGGAATACAAATGGGAAAGCCAAATCTAAGAGCAAATAGCATCTCAGGAAAATAAAGAACACACAGAAGCAATTCACTTCTTTAAGATCTGGGCTTTGTCTAAGCTTACACTAAAATGCTCTTTGCCATGTTATGAAAAGACCCCAGAAAATAGAAACAACCTCACTTTCCATCTATGAAGAAATGACTGAACAATTAACAGGTGAGAGCAACAGATGCAAAAGATGACATTGAACGATCCACACTAGCACAGATATCTGAGCAAATGTATTATTGAATGAAAAAGTGCATCTGAGAAAAAAATGTATATCATACCAATTAGAGAGAAGTGTGTATGAGTGAGCACACACGCACGTTCAGATGCCCAGAGGTACACACAAACCACTGTGTATTTCCTTTCTATCTTTTCATTTTAATGCATATGAAATGGACCAAAGTGTTCCCAACACAAAACAGAGGTTATTACTGGGATGAAGGAAGGAGCTAGGATTGAGGAAAGGGAATTTGGACTCATCTAGTCTGTTCCGATATTTAAAAACATAAAGTGAATGTATCAATTTACTGATGACAGTTGACAGTCATTAGTTTAAAAATTCTTTTTAACTTTCATTAAAGAAACAAGTTTGAAGTGTATCTGTGTATTTTTCTGTATTTAAGAAGAATTTTGATATTTGTATTTTTTGTGGTATTTTTCTTCTTTCCATGTAAATTTTTCTTATTTCAACTGATTTGCATCATTGAATAATTGAATATCCAGGTAATGTCAAATGTCATCATTATCTCCTCTCTTCCTTTTTCTTCTCTTTCTGTTACCTTTACATCTGAAAAGTGAATACAGAGCTTTTAAAGGAAAAGGCATAGACAACATTTTTTGAAGTGGGAAGAGTGGATGTATGTTTCTCAGAGATTGGAGGCTGACCATGTACTCTTCTGCTTGAACATTTCTGCCAAGATGAGCAGCACATAGTGCAGAGCAAATTGAGGGGTGACAGCATCATACCTGGGGGGCCACTTGGTCATTGCAGTTAAGAGACCTAGATCATTGCTGTCATTGGTTTATGGGTCCTAGGTGAATGTTTTCTAGGTTCTTGGTTCTGAACAAAGAATTGGCCAAGACACACTAAGAAGGTCATGGGGACGTACATTCATTGAAGGTAGAAAAGAATATGCTGTGAAAAGTGAAACTATGTCGGTGAAGAGACTCACAGAGGCCGTAAGAATAATGAAGAAGGGTCTTTTACATCTTGGATTCCTGGATTGGCTTCTCTGTCACATAAATAAAGCATTTGGGACAGTTGTCCTGTCAAAGACACACTTGGCCTGGTGCCATGTTTACACTGTTCGAGCAAAGACTCACTTGTTTTCATGCCAGATGTAAGTGGTGCACTGAAAAGAGCACTTTTCTGATTTGCTCCACATACAGTGCTTGGGAACTAGAGTCATTCTGATCCTGTGTTCTCTCTGTGTGTCCTGTGTTTCCATAACTTTGACAGATTATGCGTAGTTTGTTGATTTTGCCCCAGCCCTGACCTCCTACCTTGCTTTCTGTCTGAGAGACAAATCCTCCTAATTATTTATGAGATGCTGAAGCAGTGGAGGTCTCTTTCTTCACATTGCTGATGTCTGTTGAAAGGGGTACAGGCCCTGTGTACTGGGCATCTGTCTGCCTTGGAATGTTGAATTTCACTGTTTAGGCTGGAAAGAACCTTCCAGAAGTCAATGAGTAGAGAACTATATACCTAGAGTTGCTGAACTGCCTATTGAGGGGGAAAAAGTCTGAAGAATTTTTCAGGACAGTCCTGGGTGGTAGTGTGGATCATTATCAGAATCCTTGGATGCATAAACTTTACTATCAGGCTGAGGAAACAGAGCTCAAATATGAGAAACAGGTCAGCATATTTCCTGGTCTGTCTCCAAAAGTAGATTAAGACAGATCCAACAACCAGTGCCATTATTTTTCCAGTCAACTATTTGGGAAAAGTTTTCTGAGGTGTTTCATTACTATGATTCCTATGGAGAAGAAAACATGGTAAAGAAGGATATTAGACCAACCATGAAGACTCTGAGAGCTGTAGCCCTAGTAAAACCAAAGACAGTACGAAACCAAATGAAAGCTAGTGTTCTAATACAGGTGCTCATTTAAGGTGTGATAGATTGGGCAAGACTCCTTATCTACACCCAGAGCAGCACTTGTTCGAGAGATTCACAGGGGTAGCTTTCTTCTTTTGTGTGGTCCTTTCCCTCAGACAGTTCAGGTGAGGCTAGCTTTATTCTATAAAGGTAAATCTGAACATCTATCTCTGATACCTTTATTGCAGTGAATGTGGCAAAGATCACTGAAAAGGGGCCCTTCCATTTTGGTATTAATTGGTCTGCAGGAGTCCCTTCTTTCCAAGTTTTAGTGAGTACTTGGTCTCCAGGACACACACTAGGTGGTACCCCTAGGCCTGGAGTTGGCAGGACTTTGTTTCTATATACTCAGGTAGCTTGTACTTGGGCCAGATTAATAAGAAGCTGTAATAATCTTGCAACCTCTGAGTTTTCTAACATATCAGAAGACAGAAAAGTCTTCTCATATAGCATCTCATGTGGGCTCATGTTTAGCCTGGTTGGGAGTTGTTTCAAAGCTCTGTGAGATCTGTTAGCAATAATCAGGGCCAAGACTCAGAAATCTGTTGTGAAAGTTTTGTAAAAGTTCACTTCAGGGCCTGGTTGAGTCTTTTAATCTTTCTAGAGGACTGATGTCTCCATGAAGAATGGAGATGGAATTTTGTTTCTACTGCCTTTGCTATCCACTGAGTTATTTAAAAGGTAAAAAGAGTCCATTGTCACTCTGAAGGGTCTGAGGTAGCCCAAACCAGATGCTGACTTCTTTGAGGAGCTCCCTGACTACCTCCATAGCCCTTTCTGAGAGGTTAGGGAAAGCTGCATCAGGTAGAGGTGCCCATTAGGACCAAAATATTTTCAAAATCCTCCTTGTGGTGGTAAAACATAATTGCCAGTGTTCTCCAGGGTATGTGCTTTTCCTCTGTGCAGGTTCTTACAAAGGAGGTGATCTGGACTTGCAAGTGGTATCACAGACTCTGATTAGGCGAGCTTTGATACCTGTAGGGTGGTCACCACTAGTTCAGGTCTTGGGAAAACTTGAGTCACTGCTTCCTATCTAGCATCTCTTCCCATGTGGAAAGAATCATGAAAGGTTTTTATAGCTTTCAATTGTGTCACTTGAGAGAGGACTAGTTTTTTTCCCCAAATATCACCACACTCCCTTTTAATTTTCCCCTTGTCCTAATGCACATTTTTGTCTTCCTTGGAGATATACACTGGCTTTAATGACTCCTCGGAACTGAGAATAAGGTTAAGGTCTGGAGGAGTTGTAAGGCTGCTTTGCTCCCCTCTCTATTAGCCTTTTTATTTCTCAAGAAGTCTGTAAAAGTGACTATTTAGGCTTTTTTAAAAATTGTTTTTGCAATAAATGAAGGCTGCCTGTCTAGGAAGACAGATTGCTTCTAGAATTTGGGTTTGGGTTTCAGAATTTTCTCCTTGTGCTTTAGATGATTCTTTATTAGTTAGAAATCCCCACTCTTTGCAAACTACTGTATTGGCATGTAGCACCAGCAAGAAATATTTGAAATCCATGTAAATATTTAGCCTCTTGCTCTTTTTTAATATTAGAACCCGAGTAAAGGGTATGGGTTCTTCTTTTTGAGTGGGGAGAGAGATTTGGTCTCAGTGACCTGTTGTGAGTTAACAACTGTTTAACCCACTTTTCTAAGTTCTTCTTGGACAAAGCTGTCAGTAAACCTTTCCTCCTCAAGGTCTTGGAGGGGCAGGTCACTGGTGTTCTGCCTCTTTGTAGGTCTGGGAGAACATCTGTTCACAAGAGTATCTACCCCTGAGCATCAGTTTGTCAGGACTAAGAGTATTGCAAATGTGTATGGTAACATTAGGGGTACCTAGAAGTATGGCCTGGTACTTTGTAGGCCATCTACCATCAACCACAAATAATCTTTTGTTTCAAGAACAGCCATAACTTGATGGGGGCTCAGGACTTCCAGATTTTGTCTTAAAGTTAGTTTTGTAGCTCCTTATGTTAGTATAGCTGTAGCTGCTATTGCCCTCAGACAGGGTGACCATGAAGGGGCTATTCCACTGAACCTCATTGCAAAGCATGCCATTTGGTGAACTTTCTGTCCTAGATTTTGGGTCAAGATGTCCAAAGCTATTCCTTTCTTTTCTTATACATAGAGGAAGAAGTGTTTTCTTAATTCAAATATTCCTAGTGAGGGAGGGAGGTAAAAACAAACAAACAAACAAACAAAAAAACCCCAAATATTCCTAGTGCTGGAGTCTAAGTGAATGAGTGTTTTATTTCCGGAAAGACATTGTCAGTTATTTTTGCCCACTGAGTCTGAGGGCTCAGAACCTTTGACAGCATCATAGAAAGGCTTTAAAATCAGTCTAAATTCATGTAACCAGATTTGGCAGAAGCCAGTCACTTCCAGGATGAAATAAGGCTGTTATTGATGGCAGGGGACCCAACTTCACAAATAGCCTCAATCTGGTCAATAGATACTTGTTCCCTGGGTATAAAAATATATCTCCAGTATTAAACTATTCGAATGGATGTCCAAACTTTTTCCTTTGAGTCTCTATATCCATTTTTAGCTAGGAAATTAAGAGTTTTGGTAGTGTTATGGCTATCAAGTTGGGCTGCAGATTAGAATATCATCTACATATTGTAAGATAGTCTTCTGTTTAAGCTGTAGATTCCTTCTTTTCCCAGTGCTTGAGCAATAATATGGGAACTATCTCTAAAGCTCTATGGGAGAACCATCCAAATATATTGCTTTTCTTTGAGATGGTATTTTCCCATACAAGGATAGAAAGGAACTTGGACTCTAGATGAAGAGGAATAGAAAAGAATCTCTGAAGTCTGAGACTGAGAACCATGTCTGTTATCATGTACAAAACTGCAGTCAAAATGGATCAAAGGTTGAATAAAACAGAAACACTAAATCTACTAGAGAAGAAAGTAGATAGAAATCTTGAAGATAGAGAGATAGGCAGAGAGTTCCTGAACAAAAACCTAACTGCATAGGAAATATGTAAGGGTACGTTGGTTTCTCAGTGTGATCTGATGTACCCCAGGGAGAAACGGGGGAAGGAATGAGGAAAAGATAGACAAGAAGACAAGAGCTAGGTTAGGTGGTAGCTCATCTGACTGGTTGGTGAGACCAGACCCAACCCAAGCAATAGTATGAATGCTTATTTATACGTTTGCAAAGTTAGTAACATGTGACACAAAGTTGCCTAGTGAGTAACAGCCTACATTAATGAGTCAAGATGCTTATCTCAAAATTGAGGTAGTTTGACTGCTTTAGGCACTGAGGCCTAGTCCCACTTCCACACGTTTGACTAATTTTCCAGCTTCCGTGGCTCCCAACAGAAATACTTCAAAGAATCAACAACCGGGATCTCATGTTTCTGAAAATTTTCTGCACATCAAAAGAAATCACCAACAGAGTGAAAAGAAAACCCTCAAATTGGAAAAAAATTATACTCAACTATCCCTCAGGCAAAAAACTTCTACCTAGGACATATAATTTTAAAAAAGAGGCCCCATAATTCAAAGACTCAATCAAAAATGGGAATATGAGATGAATATGAACTTTTCAAATAAAGAAATCTAAATGGTAAATAAATATATAAAAAATGCTTGGCATCATTGGTCATTTGAAAAAAAGGAAATCTCATGAACTGATATTGGGTTATTCAGAATTTTTACATCTTATTGGTTCAGCTTTGGTAGTTTATACATGTATAGGAATTTCTCCATTTCTACCATGTCTTCCACCTCTGAGAGTAAAGATTTTCAAAGTAGGTGTTGATAATCTCCTGAATTTCCACAGGATCTGTATTGATTTCACCCTTTTCATTCCTCAATGCATCAGTGTGGAGATTCCCCCAAAAACTAGAATTAGAGGTCCCATACCATGCAGCTGTTCATCCTCTGGATATCTTCCCAGAATAATTAAAGACATTATAGTACAGTGATATATGTGCAACTACATTTATAGCAGCACAATTTGTAATAGCTAAATCTTGAAAACTACCCAAATGTTCATCAACCAAGGGATGGATAAAAAAGAGATGGTATTTTAATACAATGGAGTACTGTTCAGACATAAAGAAGGATAAACTTGAGACTTTTATAGATAAATGGATGCAATTTGAGACCATACTCAGAAGTAAAACAAATCTGATTTACATGTGTAAACATCATATTGTCTCCCCAGTGTGAGAAAATGGATGTGTAAATAGGGTCTAAGATACTGTGAAATGGCCAAATGTGCCTCTTTCTAAGGTTTAAGAAAGCATACTGTACAAATAGTACTTTCTGATATCCACTGAACAAAATTCTGTCTTCTTATGCTTTCTCTTGGGTTCCTAGCTTAGATTCAAGCAAAAAAAAAAATCCTGTTCCTCAAAACACAAAAGCAAATAACATATCTGAAGACAGCTCTAGGTTCTGCTGTGATTTACATCCTCTTCTTCCTTGTCACCCCAGAATTCTCATCTCCTCTATTAGAGGGCAACTGGTTCAGTGTGGGAAGGCTGGCTATTGCTTGTTCACCTGTAATGTCCATGTCATTGTTTAGAAATGAATGTTTACAAGCACAGCCTAGGACTGAGGGCACAGGTGAGGGTGCCTTAAACACCATTTGTCATTCTTTCAATTGGCTTTGATCTCCAGTTTTCTTTACACATTATAACTGTTTTCTGTTGACAGTCTACAGTGATTCAACTAGGACAATGGTTGGTGAGGCATAACAGTCTTCTGGCTATAGTTTACAACTGAAAATGGTTGATATCCAGATAAAATTATAATAATTAAGCTCACTGGTCCCACCATAATACATGAAAATTCTTGAGAAAAACCAGACACCATTAGTACTGGGATCCATGTAGCTACAACCCATGACATGAGGACACTATAGAAGACAATGCAGGAGGATCACATGCTGGAGATGAGACAGGCCTCTCACAAACTCCAAAGAGCATGTGTGTTACTATGATAGGCATCATAGTCTGTGTGCTCTTTCAACTGCTGCAATTATAAAAAGAAATGATGGAGATGTTGGAGGCCACAAATTTACAATGGTTAGTGTCACAGATGCTTGGGATTATTGCTAACACCTTTTAGAGGTTTCCCATTATCACATTAGGGGTGGGCCATTCTCTAGGTGAGACTAAGGCTAAGGCTAAGGCTAAGGCTAAGGCTAAGGCTAAGGCTGAGGCTAAGTCTAGGGCTATGTCTAGGGCTATGGCTAAGGCTTATGCTAAAGCTAAGGCTATGGCTAAGGCTAAGGCTAAGGCTAAGGCTAAGGCTACGGCTGAAGCTGAGGCTGAGGCTGAGGCTGAGGCTAAGGTTACTAACATTACAGTTGCACCAAGGCAAGATCCTGATTGACTGACAAACACCATGCTGTTTGAGCTTTCCAATTGTGCCCTAACTAGTTTCCTCCATCAATAAATACTGAGGTTCTGTTTCCCTTGTGGGCTTTTGTTCCCCACAAAATACTGGTCATCCTAGGTCCCTGCTGTACTGACATTTTGTCTCTTGCTCCTTCCTGCCATGCACCTTATCACCTGGGAGGATATTGGAGCCCACTGCAGGGGTTTTTGATAATGTGCTTTTAAAGACCATTCTTTAACCATTCTTTCTCTTCTTTCCACTATTCACAGAACTCACATTCATAAAAGCCCTAGCTGTTCTGTACCCAATGTAATGTCATTACAAGTAACTCATGGTCATTCTTGCCATGTTCTTTTACTGGTTCCTGACTTTTTCCAGAGAAAGGAATTGCAACAGTGAATCCCCTGGCCTCTTTCTCCTGTGTCAATACAGTTTATCTATAAATAATAGCTAATGAGTGGCTTTGTGCAAGCCCCACTCTCTGACCACTGTGACCTCTGAGAGGCAGGCGGTGCACACTGACTGGTAGCCTGGGGTGTCCTCTGGCTACTACCCACTCTTTGGTTTACATCATAAGATCTTTACATACTCTGGAGCAACATAAACTTGGGGGAAGTGGATGATGAAGTGAAGTGGAAAATTCCTGAAAAGCTTTCTCTGCTTTCCTGCTCCAACCAACTGAGAAGCTTGGCAGTTCTTCTGATGTTTCTTAAGGTTGAGGTTCTTCTCTGAGTTGGTAATACCAGATCCTGTCAGACATGCTCTGGTATCAATGGGAAGATGTAACATATGCAGTGAGAATTAAGGGCTGGCCAAATAGCTCAGCAGATTAAAGTGCCTGCAAACAGGTGCAGGGTGGGGGGTTCGATCCTTGGGTCTGCTGTGCTGCCTCTCCCCCAGGGTGGACTGAGATGGCAATTGAGACTGGGCATGGTGGCGTGTGCCTGTAATCCCTGAACTTGGGAGGCTGTAAAGAGGCAGATCACTATGAGTCCGATCTAGTAGTGAGACTCTGAACACCCTGTAGACCCTTTCCTAAAAAATAAAAAAAGAGAGAGAACTAATTTCCACAATAGTTTTTGAAAAACTGTTATAAAGGAGGCCATAATAACACAAAGTCTGATAAAAGAAGTGTCCTATGAGAAGGCTAAAATTGTATGGTATCAAGGGGAAGCATCTGCCATTGGTTTAGAAAGTGAGGAGATGCCTGTAAACCTTGGAAAGAGATTTAGGTTATTAAGAAGACATAATATACACTTTTGGAAGTGCTGGTTATGTTTGACACAGTAAAGCAGAGCCATAGAAGGAATAAACCCAACACTGGGGGTGGCTCATAAAGAAGTTTGCCTATATAGAGTCTATGTCCCTAGAAAGACAACACTGAGACAAGGGTTTGCACACAGGATGACGAAATGTGACTCCAGAGAACAAGAGAGGGTGCTGGCAACATAAAACAGGGATAGTGGGAAGCCAATAGAGGGAGCGCCTACGTTCAGCCTGCCATGCAACTGAAGGCTGTCTCCTTATGCCTCTTCCTTTGGTTTCTAGCTTAGATTCAAGCAAAAACCATCAGTTTCCTCAACCCACAGAAGACAATAATGTATCCAAAGGTAACTGTTGAGTCATTTGAAGACATCATGTTCTCATTTTCTTTTTTCTTGTCACTGCTACATTTTGGGGGAACCATGTACAAGGAACTCAGAATTGGCAAAGTGAGGGATAGCCATCCAGACCCACAGCTCTTCATCCAGGGTTCTCAGTGGACCAGTTCTTGTCCCTTCTAGTCCTGTGAATTTTTCAAGCATATTACTTCATGCGCCCGTCCACCACTGTCCTAAGAGCCCTGGAGCGAGCACTGATGCTCCATGCAGCTGCAGTGACAGGCTGTCACATGAGACCTTCTCAAAGCCTGTTGCGCAGAAATGGCAGCATGAAAGGCAGGCTAACTAGAGGGCACAAGTGAGGGGAGGAGAGTCAAGGGGTGTCCCCATCCACATCCCAGGCAGTGAAGCAACCTGAATTTATTCAAGAAGACTAGGTTTTGGAACATACATTTTCAGGTTGGGAAATTTGACTTCATGAACTTGGCATGCATTGTAAGATCTGATCCTTCCACTTGTCACGTTCAGGGTGACCCGCATCCTGAGGGAGGGGCCCTCATCACGTGCACCTTCCCATTCAGGTTCTTAAAGTGATTACAAAGTACATGTGCTTGCATAAGTTCTCAAGCCATATTACAGGTTTTCCCTAATGGAACACTCACAAAATGAATAGCAGTTTTAACACTTTCCCCATAAAAGAGGCTGTAGGTCACACAAACTACTGAAATTCAAAAAACAAACAACAACAACAACAACAAAAAACAAAAAAAAAAAAACCCCACCAAAATAAGATTAAGAAAATATTGCTATCCCTGGTTCCACCAAAAAAAAAAAAAAAAAAAAAAGAAAAAGAAGAAGAAAATATTGCTGATGCTTCTATTTGCAATCCCTTTTTCAAGTAAAATAAGGACAATACAATTAGTTCTGCAAACTGCCTGATCCCATTCAAGTTGAGATCAATGACTTCATTTTTCTTTAAATGCATGTGTGTGTGTGTCTGCATGTGCATGCGTATGTGTGTTGATATGTTTAGTCAGGTGAATCTTTAGGGAAGTTGACTGTATTTCAGTGATAAGCACTAAGGTTTTACATAAATTGAGAATAGGATGTCAAATTGGTCTGGAATTGAACACCATTTAGCAAGTCAACAATTTAAATGCCTAGTGGAAGTGCTGGCTGGTACAACCATTATGGAAATCAGCTTAGAGATTCCTCAAAAGCTAGGATTGGAGGTCCCATTCAAGACAGCTCTTCCCCTCCTAAGTATTTTCCCCAAAGAACCAAAATCATCATACCACAGTAATGTATGTGCATCCAATGTATGCTGCTATCTATAGCAGACATTGTATTATCTCACTAGTGTGAGAATCTGAAAAAGTCATTAAAATCTGAAAGGTACAATAGACACTGTGAAAGGGAAATAATTTGTTCAGTGGAAAGGAAAAACTGGGATGAGGAAAAGGGCAAATGAAAGAAGCGAGAAAGATATATTTATGTATATATGCAGAATAGTTTGGATAATTGTATTGTTGATTTCTGCTGGTCTTTTGAAAGGAGC
>NDGM010243393.1:0-10961 GCA_002564305.1 Octomys mimax | reverse complement strand
TGCTTTAGTTCAGCTTGCTCCAAGTAGGTGCTTCAGACCACCGAGCCATCTCGCCAGCCCCATAGTTCTCTACATTTTTCACCTGAACTTAGAGCAAATCACCACTTGCTGTGCCACCAAACTTCACTATTTCGCTACCATTATTTTCTCTTGACCAAGCACCTTCCTGTGGAAATATAAAGCAAACCATGCTAGTAGCCATATTTTACAAAGCAGCAGAATCATGGAAGATCCAGTTCAACAATATTTTTACACAACATACCCAATGCAATGTACAGCCATTACAAAATATAAATTTAAGCATCGTATCACATGTCAGATTGGCCAGATTTCAATAGATCATCAGTAGAATATATGGTTCCTGGCTTCAGCACTATACATGATAGGTCTAGCTACTCTAAGGAGTATAGTTCTAGACTACAAATTGGTACTTTCAGTAATGAGAAAAAAACATTCAAATTGGACATAGGTGCCACTAATACCACCTAGAGATCCTGAGACAGATTCCAATATAGTAAATGGACAGAATATTAGAGTATTCTTCCTTTGAGGAGGCATCTTCCTGACACCTGACCTGAAAAGTATTTTATGTATCAACTGGAGGCTGTTTTGTAAGAAATTAACATTTAAATAAATTGACTCTGATTCAGCAGATTGCCCTCCCAGGGCAAGAAGAATAATTCAGAACGTATTGTGTCTAAGATTTACATGCACTGAGATCCCATTTGTAGACTTCTTGGAAGATAAAAGGCAGTGAAAGTCTGTCTTCAAATAAGTTCCCACAGACAGAGTTATTTTAGTCGCTGAATGTGACATTCTTTTGTGTAATAGCTGAAGTTGTTGTAATGGCAGTGGTAATTCCAGCAGCAGCCACACATGTTTTTCTGTTTTTCATTTCATAGTTTATAGTGTGAGGGCCATGAAGCCAGAAGTCCAGTGCAGCTCTCTGATGTCTAGTACTCTAGCTTTCAATAATTGTCTGATCCTAATTCCTTCCTGCTTGTTATATGTGGTTTTATCTTTCTTATAATAAACCTGAATGGCATTAGGATGTGTTGTATGCGTTGAATGAATTGCATAAACTGTTAAACATCATTTCCTTTATGACAAGTATTCAGCTTCTATGAAAAAGATAGACCAATATGTAGTTACCTAAAAGAAAACATAAATGCATTTCTCCATAACAGAATAGCCCAGAGAAGCACATATTTTCAATTACTCTAGATGTACATTGTTAAAATCAGCATTTGACTTGTAAAAGAGTGGAAGTTCTTCCACCATATTCCACCAGTTGTTTCTAAAGTTCAAATGTTAGAAAGGTGGTAGTTCCTACGATAGCACTTGTGCCAAAAAATTCAAATGAGAAATAGAAAAGCCTTCCCCCAGGATTATTACATAGAAAGGCTGGTGTCTGCAGATTTGGAAAGAATTTTCAGTGGTTTATTAACATAATAAACTAAATTATGGAGATATAATTAGAATGGGAAAAATTGGTCTTTGTTTGTTTGCTGTGAGGTTCTTTCTTTGAGAGAATGTGACACTTCTATGCCAAATTATGACTAGCCAAAATTATATTAGTTACATATTTAGAAATTCAACTTAAATTGTCTTTGAGAAATTTGCTGGTGTACAAAACTCAGGATTCTTAAGATAGACTAGGCTTCAAGCAAAGTAGAAACTAGAATCTCAATATTGTCATTAGAATATAATTTCTTTTTCATGAACTTAAAATTATTGTTCTATTTTAAGTACATCCTAAGCCAATATCTCCTGAGAAGTCAGGAAAGCAGAAGCAAGCAAGTCCATCCTCTTAACTATATTTAAAAGGAATTTTTTCTCTTTTCTAACAAAAAACCAAAAACAGTTCCTATAGCTCAAGTGGTTGGATATAAGAAAGGTCATCACACCTCCATGGATCACACAGTAGGCAGTAGGTATAATTTCTTCTTCTTCTTCTTTTTTTTTTTTTTTTTTTGTTTAATCTGGTACAGAATCTCACTCTGCAGCTCAGACTCATAGTAATCCTCTTATATTCAGCCTGCCCAGCCCTGGGATTATGGGTGTTCACCACCACATCTGGTCTTGGTGGCCAGCTGAGTGTGCCTGGAGGTGGGGCCAGCACGGCATGTGGTGCCTGGGATCGAACCCTGGTCCCTTGCTTGCCTAAGCAGGCACTTAATCCACTGAGCTATCTTGCTGGAAAGTGGGTGTATTTTCTAATTTGGTGATATTTCTCTTTTAAAGATCAAGGTAGACTGAACTGACAAAATATATGAAAGGACATTGACAAGGTCTTCTTCAGATTCTTACTAGAAGAAGGAGATCCATATGTAAGGCTGCTGGTTACTTTTCTAATACATCTCAAATTAGACAATAGATATATTTAAATTCTATAAACCGTTTAGTTAAAATTAGATCTTGTAGATTTAATGTTGTGTTTTTAAAGTTAACTAATTTAGTAGATATATTTGATAATTTTCTATATCCAGTGCAAAAAATAGCCATAACAGGGGCATAACCAACATTTGGTAAATAAATATGTAATACTGTATTGGCATATAAAATTTATTAGTGGAAAAAAAAATCACAAAGGGCCGGGGAGATGGCTCAGTGGAATAAGCGCTTCCCTGGCAAGTTCATGGGCCTGAGTTCAATCCCCATCTCACCAAAAAATAAATAAATAAATAAATAAATAAATAAATAATAAAATAAAATTTATTAGTGGGGCTGAGGAGATAGCTCGGTATAACAAGTGCTTGCGTGGTAAGCACAAGAGCCTGAGTTCACTCCCCAGTTCCACCAAAAAAAAATAATAATAATTAATAATAATAATAATAATAATAAATTCTATTAGTTACCTATTGCCATACAGTAGCTATTTATATTTCCATGGTCCTTTGGGTTGGCAATTAGGCCAGAACTGAAATGGGATATCTCATCTCTTGTTAATTGTGCCCATCATGCAATTGCAGTTTGTTCTCAAGGCAAATAAGTTTCAACAGATGTGAAATTTGTCTGATTTGCCCTAGAAGATGTTTTCCACACCCTTAGAGCTTAGCTAAAGAGAAATGGATGGCTTGAGTATCTGTCCATCATCCGCTTGTGGATTGATCACAGGCTTCCTCTTAGGGTGACTGTGTTCAAAATACATCAAGCAAGGAAAAACTCAACACATGCGCACTCTGAAGCTTCTGCTTAAATAATAATTCGTAGTATGCCATTGATCAGTGTGGGCCACAGGAGTGGAGAAATGGGCTACATTCTTCACAGGAGGAGCTAAAATGTAGTAAGGCAATTTTAGTCTTATATTTGCCACAGTCCAATATACAATCAGAAATTTTTCTATGCTTCTACTTGCAAAACCGTGGCAATAAATTTTAAAATATTGACATTTTATCATCAGGTGCAAAATTTATTATCTCATGATCTGTACCTAGTCTAAAATAATGATGGCTCTAATGGTTCATTTCCTAGTGATTCCATGATATGTGAAAAAAAAGTTACTTGCCCCACACATAAGAATATCAGGTGATCTCATCCCAAGTCAGCAAGGATGGAAGATGTAAGAAATTCTGAAATTTAGGTGGGCATGTGATGTCTATTTTTCTTTGTGAAAATGAGTTTTCCCAATCAGCACTGGATTCTACTCTCCGGTACTAACACCAAACTGCATGTTTTTCCTTGGTTTTTGGCTCTGCCCTCTGAATTATTCATTCTTCCCTTGAGAAAAAGCAGGATACAAATAATATCTCTGTTTGCTCTCTACTTCCTTTCTTGGAAATGATGGGCCTCTGAATACTTTCCCACTTGAGCTTTTTCACTTTTAGTAAAAGTAGTAGTGCTTTGATTACTATTCTCTTTATAATTCTATGGATTTCCTATGACTTCACAAGAGCCATATCCACCATAACTAGGCTGCATTTTGTGAAGTTGCCAAATTCAGATTCAAAGGGTAAAAAAGTCTCATTTCCTGAGAAATAGTTGAAATATGAAATGCCCCTTTTTTTGCATCTGCCACACAGTATGAGGTTTACGTGCTCGGTAAAAGAGCTCATATTTATTTATCATAATTTAAAAAGCTATTGTAAGATAACATCTTGATTTGTTATAAGCATTAACTTTTCCTCAAATTTAATACTTCATAGACTAATATTCATGTTGTGCTAAAGAGGTGTCAAACAAATGAAGAATAGGTAAAAGCTTCAGACATGAGACATTAAACATGAAACAGTTCCTCAAATTCAATGTATTAAAGTCTCTAAATATCCTCAGGATAAGATTATAAAGCTCAGAATTCTAAACTAGGCAGTAACAGTGACCTCAAATATTGAGTCTAAAGTGAATATGTTCTATGGAATTACAACCCAATCCAAAGATATTCTGAGAAATCCTACTTGTATCATAAGAAGTGACACTTACCCCTTGGATGAATGAAATATTTGTCCTTAAAACTCTACTTCACTAAGGTTATGATCAATTTAATATAAAATACTGAAATTAACTCTCATGTCACAGTAAGAAAGAAAAATGAATTTTTTGAAAGTATAGTCTCCCTAGTGTAAGAACACAAAAGAAGAAATAAAAATAGAAAGGAATAACACAATTAAAAGGAAAGTGAACTCTTAAGGATTAGACAATGAAGAGAGGGCAAGGAGAAAAGCAAGGAAATACAACAGGGGCAAAACCATACATTTATATGCACAACATAGTTAAGGAAATGATCCTGAGAACCTTCAGCAGGTTTTTGAAAGAGCAGTTAATTGGTAGGATTCTCATCTTGACTAACTATATGTGCTGATACCTGTGAACCAAGCAACTGCACTGAATAGCAATGTGTAATACTAGGTTCATGCTTGGAGTGGCTGTCATTCTGGTCTTCTAAATATGTACTGTTTGGGGCCAGAGAGATGGCTCAGTGGAATAAGTGCTTCCCTGGTAAGCACAAGAGCCTGAGTTCAATTCCCAGTTCAATAAACAAATAAATAAATAAATAAAGTACTGCTTGTCATGTCATATCAATTACTGTTATATTATCTCTCAAAAAACAAAAAAAAAGTAATTGTTTCCAAGTTTGTCTTTAAGGATCATGAAGCTTTTAAAATTTTTATAAAAACTGTATTTCAATAACACATTATTCAAACTAAAATAACCTTGAAGTAAACTAAAAATAGCTTAGTTGTTCCATTATATGATATATGCACATTAAGACAATTGTTAAATGAAATTAAAGTGCTTTTCTTCCCAGTTATGCATAAGCCATACAAAATATGAAAGATAAAAAGATCTTAATAAATATAAAAATTACATATGTCTTTCAATACTTCAAAAATTGTGCACTATTTTAGGTGAGAGATGGTAAAGCAATGCAGTAGGAAATGTGCACGTATATTTGAGCAGAAAAAAAAAGTTATTTTTTACATTATCTACACAAACAATCTCCTGGTACAAGATCTTGATTGTCTTGTCAGTATCTAATTCGGCTTTTCTCTCCCTGGACCAGAATTCTACCTGACATCCACAGCTGAAAGGGAGTCTCCCTGCAATCCTCTCATCACAGTGGAAGTGTGCTGAAGAGGGAAGCTGGTCCACTTGTGTACACAGGAGACAGAGAATAGGGAAAGAGCCTGAAATGAAAGGCCCAGGACCAGATGCTGCACCACTGAAGGTCACATGCCCACGCCCACACAGCTAGGGAGTCCCTGTACTTTACTAATTTCTTAGGAAGCTCCTCTCAAGCCAGTCTTTTGGCTATCATGATTAACCATCAGTCAATAAAATGCAATCCTTAATTCTTGCTCACCATGAAAATGAACCTCATTCAATAATTTTTTCAGCAACCCTCTAAACTGTTTCATGAATTTTTTTCCCCAGATACAATCAATCTCCATCCTGGAATGAACAATAATTACTTTGATACTAAAACTAGATGTAGAAAAAACTGATGACAAAAAGCCAATCTAATTTAACTTATAACTGTAAACACACTACTCAATAAAATATTAGCAAATAAAATTCAACAATATGCTTAATTCCATACCATAATTAATTATCAAAAGCTCAAAGCTGGATGAGTACCAAAAATCAGTACAAACTGATTAGCTGACAAGATGCATATAAAAATGTCAGTCTCATATTAGACTCAACTAATGAAACAGACAAATATGATGTTTGATCATGATAGAAACTACCAGAACACTAGAATTAAATGTGCTATGAGTTAATAAAGAATATTTATTGAAGGAACAGAAACCTGTGAGTAACATCATATGTATTGTGACAAACCACTACGGGAAAGAACCGTGATTCAATCCAATTTTGAACATACAACTAGAACAGAAATCAAGAAAAACTAGGCACGCAGATCCTGCATAACTTATACTTACTGAAGAATAGGCACTTGATGTTCTCAACAAGATTTCAAGAATCCAGGCACAAATATTATAAATCATCAATTGTCAGAACAAGTTTACTTATGCTTAGTCATTTTATATTTCCTATCAGCATCTTGTGTTTTAAAATTGTACCCAAAATTATTGTCAGCACATTCACAAAACATCTCCTGATAGCGATCAATTGAGTAAATTGTTTCTCTACTTTACATAAAAAAGAACAACCTATTTTATGTGTTCAATTATGAAATATGTCCAAAAATTGTATTGAGGAGACACTCTGCAGTACCACTCTTGATGAGTTCTTAAGAGTGATTCTGAAACATTTTTAAAAGCATATTTAATTCATAACATTCTTGTGGCAGGCCTACTAATCCATGATATTCATTCTTTCTTTCAGTGATAGATTCCAATAATTTTTATTTAGAGTGTGGTTCAGAGGAATTAAGATCACATCATTGTGTTTTCCTTAACAGCTGTAAAAAGTCCATATGCTAGCAGTCTGGCAGGTGGGATGTAATAAAAATATTATGTGAAATTTTGAGAAAATATTTTCAAAAGAAGGAAATGTTCTTTCTTCATCTTTCTTGTGTAGATAGACCAAAACATAGATATGTCTGGAGCCTGACTAGTTATGTGTTGGATTTAGAAAAGTGAAAAGATAGAAGAATTCATTCTCTTTATGATTTTGAATCTATATTTACCAGCCTTCTTTCCTATGGCAGACACAACGCCCAACAAGCACGACTTAAAGGAGAGGTCTAGGGTGAGTCACGTATTAAAGAGATTCAGTTGGTCGCTTGTTGACTGGCTCCAGAACAGGAACACCATGAGAGGCAGCTATGATGGGGCAAAACTACTAAATTTGTAGTGGCTGGGAGGCAGAGAATGAGAACAACGCCAAGGAAAAAAGGGGCAGGGGCATATTTGAAACTCAGGACCACACCTCTGAGAGAAACCCACACAGGCAGAAGTGGGCACCACTAATACCCTGGGCAGTTATCAAGGCAATCAAGTTGACTCAGCCAAGTTTAACCATTACACCCGCCTGTGCTCTCAAATCTGGATTTGTTGCTGGTATTGTACTATTTTCATTTCATTTTCAGATTAACATCAACTCTGCAAAATTTAGTGAATGGAAATAGGGTAATAAGTGTGGATACCTGAAAAATATGTCACAGCCTGAGTGAAAAGGCAGTGAATGGTAAAGCTTGCAACACTGAGGGTGAACATCTGGTGACCTTGTGAAACAATGAAAAATATAAGGTCAAGCTCATGTCTAGTGTATCTAAAGTTCTCACAAGCTGACAAATTTATCCTTAAAGAAAATGATAGACGAAACATTTTGGTTGCTTTTTACAAGTTCTCCAAATCTCTACAAAGTAAAAGTGGAAATGAATCAATCAGACTTGTTGAAGACCTCTGTTTTTTCAATTGAATTTGACTGAAGACCTGTAATTTGGATACTTCCAGGCAAGAAAAGCCCATTGCTTTATTGCTCTTCACTGAAGACATTCCATGGGCTTCTAAAGAGTTGGCTCTAAAAATTAGTAACACAAATGTATTGACATTGCTGACATCATCAGAGATAAGGCATTGTATTTTGACTAAGTACATTTCTAAAGATAGTTTAAAGTCACACATCACCAACTTTTAGGTAGAGATAAATTGAATGCAACACCAAGAAATGCAGAGTCCTTTGAATTAAGTGAAATTTATCAGATGTTTTTCTGGATGTTTGAATAGTTAACAGATTTTCAAAGCAAATCAAAATTCTATCATGATTCCCAGCCAGATTTTTTAATGTAATTGCTAATTTTTTTCTATATCTGCTTTACAAATGCCCAGTGAAGTTACAAGCACAGTTAGTGTTGTAGTTTTTAAAGCAGCATCCTCAATAATTTTCACTACTTACTAAACATTTTGATTCTGTCTCCTCTTTCATTCCTCAATGTTTCAAACATTAGAATTACAAGGTAAACTCGAGTTCCAAACTTCTAAAAACAAGACAAGGAATTCTTCAGGAGAATTAATGAGTCCTCGTTCACCCCAAATGATGGTTAGGCACTGCACACACACATATACACACAAAATTATTACTTTTCAATATTTCAACATAAATCTTTGAATGAAATATATACACTCCAGGTAAGAGTGGCAATTTTTCAAACCTTATTTATTCTTTCATTCTATGAATAAAAAAATATGGTGCACAAGGAACATCAAACATTGTTCTGGATGCATGAAATTTTAACACAGATGAGAGTCTATTCTAGGCTGTAGCCGATTCTCCAGGAACATATCATGTAGTGAGACAGGCAAGCAAATGCACAGGTGACCTCATTTGCTGAGACTTCCTTATGCACTGGACCTGACCTAAAACTAGACTTACTTAATTTTCATAATTCTTTGTCCCAGAAACCCTTCTCCTCATTTTCCATGAGTAATATTTGGGGCATGGAACAATTAAATTTATTTCCCAATGTAACAAATCAAGCAAAGTACAAGCATACACTGAGATCTAGCTGTACCATAGCTCTCAACTCATATAATATGGCTTCCTAAAAATTAATATAATTACATTCAATATATACATACACAGTTAGTAGAATGAAAAGGGCAAGTGCAATAATTCTATGAAAATTTTTGAGAAAATGTAGAGGTCATATTTATTTATCACAGCCTATACACAGTGCCAGGTACATATTGATATTTTAGGTATGTTTATTATATTGTGTCCAATTTAATGCAAAAGAGCTCAATTGTTTGAAAATGTGATTGTATTTTCCATTGTCTTAATGTTTTAATAGCATATCCAAATGTATTGCATGGAATGCTTTATGTTTTATATTAGATTTCATATATCCTATAAATATGTTAACACACAACCTTTTAGTTTCCTGTCAGCATTTTAAATATTAGCAACCATGTGTTATGTAACTGATATAAGTTTAAAAACATTTTTATGAGTTAAAAGAATAGGGTTTAGTCACTGTGCAATATAGAAAGACTTATATTTCTTTTCTTTTTCTGTCTACCTTCCTCCATTTTCTTTCTCTCTCTTTAAAACCTATACTATCACTACCCCATCAAATTTATACTATCCCCCTATTCTAACAATGCCTGACTTCAAATCTATTTCATGAACTACTTTTATAAGGCAAGCCTAAGGATATTCCCTGTGCATGCATCATTTTGATAATCAATTCAGGCTCAATGCTTGAAGGAGTTCTTTGTGTATAATGAATGTTGCAATGTGTAGATAACTTTAACAGACATTTGTTAAATTGAGCATACATTTAGACAGCAATTTGTCCTGGCTATAACAGCAATATGTAGTATTGCACCAGAAGAAACTGACACATTTCAGGGAGGGTGATCACTTGTAATTCATCACACATTAAATGACAAGATTGGTTTAACACATCCTATGTATTTCATCCTGGTTGACATGCAACTTATTTTACTCATCTTAGAGTGTGAATCAAAGTGGAAACTATTACAGTGCTCTCATTTCAGGTAACCAAGGGCTACAGTAATGGAACAAATAGTGTTAAATGTGCACTTCTGCAGTGCTCACTTTCATCTTCATCGCCATCATTAAATTAGGTGAAAGCATGAGCTGGGATCACGACACTCACATAAGTGCTTCCTGCTTTGGGGCAGCAACTATCTGAGTACCAGAGAACTTACAATTAATCTGAATCAACAATCCCTCCACCAGTGTCTATTTAATATGATTTGGAGAGTGTGCCATGGAAGTGCTTGGAAACTGAAACAAGCTTCTGTATTTATTTTGACTTTTACACCAGCATGCTCTAAGACCAACACAGCAAAGCAAAAGGCGAAGGTGTTAAGGTTCAAGATATGGTCATCATGCCAACCATTGCTCTAAGACTGCAATCTACCCACAATATTAATGAAAGCCAACGCAATCACAGCTCCAGTGTTTACAGGAGCCATTCATGACAGTTATCCCTACCAGAGACAGACCTTTTCTTTTCCATATCTCCTCACTTGGGATTGACTTTCTCATTTCTGCAGTTAATAAAAAAAAATTATTTATTCTTCAAGTACTATCCATGACAAACACTCCTAGACCTAAAAGCATGGATATAATTATTGAGTCTTGCACCCTGAGATTTTGAAGGATGACATATAGAAACACACTTATAACAAAAGTTTGTTGGATACATGATCTCATTCGGGAAACACAGATACAAATAACATCTCTAGTGTTGTCAACTTTGTGACCCTGAGAAAGTTAGCAGACATTTCAGAGCTTCAGCTTCCTAATCTGTAAAGCCCAGGACATAAAATATACTGGAAGAACTTGTACCCAGTTTGGTACATTTATTGTTTTTTTAAAATTAATTTTATTGAGAAAGAAAGAGCAATGAGACAGTTTCAAAACAGGTTAGTAGGGCAGGTACAATAATTAGTACACTGCATATTGTTGTCTTCATAGTAGTTATTCATCGTATATGATGCAGACATGATGACTTGTCTAAACACTATTAGTACAAATCTTTCTTCTCATTGAATTAAGAGAAAGTACCTGTATATCTATCC
>NDGM010243310.1:0-11527 GCA_002564305.1 Octomys mimax | reverse complement strand
TTTTTTTGTGGCTCAGGCTGCCTGATTGGCAGGTGTGATAAGGCAGGTGGAGATGGGGATCGAACCATGGTATCCTGCGCCTGACTACATTTCCATGAGCAGGCCCTTAAACAACTGAGCTAACCAGCAGGCCCCCAAAAGTTGAGAAGGATTTTTTTTTTTGACTGGGTCAGGCTGCCTTAAGAGTGGGTCTGGTAAGGCATGAAGAGCTAGGGATTGAACCTACCGTATCCTGAGCCTGACTGCATTTGCATAAGCAGGCGCTTAAACAACTAAGCTAACAGGCAGCCCTCCCGCTCAAAGTTTTCCACATTTCCCAGGTTGCTCTCTGCCACCCTCACCCCTAAGTCACTCAGCATCATGGTCTTGTTGCTGTGAAGATGCGAGTAACATGATGGAGAAGACATTTAGAGGATGCTGTCTGCTCTGCCTCCGCTCCACCCTCAGGTACGGCACAGACACGCATGGGGATGCTGCTCATTGGGGAGTGAGTTACATTGGAGAATGCAGACAACCTGACAGCTCTAGAGGGAGCATGATTCCTCAGCAGGACAACTCCAGCAGGTTCTCCCTCAAGGGCTGCCCTCAAGGTCATGTCCTGTGACACACCACACACTCAGGCTCAGGGGTGCTGCAGGATTCCAGCCCACTTGAGACCTCCCTCCACTGATTCCTGTCACAAGATACCTTTGATTCAAATCCTGCAATCAGGCTCTAAGCTCATTCACAGTATCTCAGTCTGAGGTAGAAGTGATTTTCTCGGGGAACCATGATAGGCCAGACACCATGCAGAATCAACTTTGCTCCCTGCTGAGAAGTAAATGGGGTCTCCTGGAGTGGGTGGCAGTCCAGCTCTGGCCCAAGTCAGCCCCAGCCTAACTCAATGCCCACCACAATTTTCCTAGCTGCTATAAGCTGTTATTGCAACTGTGCCATGAGAAAAAACATTTTTTTTCCTACACAGATTTGGAGGCGAGACATCTGGAGTCCACTAGAAGCAGGATCACACTTTGCTGAATGCCTAGAGAGACAGTGATCCAGCCCCTTCTGTCACCTCCAGGGTGCTAGCACCCCAAGTGCGCCTCAGCTGGCACATACAGCCCTCTAACCTCTGCCCCATCCCTCATGGCAACCCTGCCCCAGGGTCTGGTCTGTGTCCCTCTGGCTTTTCCTATGAGGACACCAGCCCACAGTCTACCATGTAACTTCATTTTTATAGAACTCCATCTGCAGAGCTCTCTCCAAATGAGGTGACTTGTGCCAGGAGTTAGGACTTGTGTGCCTCATCTTGGGACAGGATCCTATTGACATTGGAGCTGATGTCCCTCATGTAGAAGATGCTGGAGAAGATATAGAAGAAGATCTAGCCTTTTGCTCTCTTCTTCCCTGTGGATTTGGATGCAGAGATCAGTGTTAACTTAAAATGCGATTGTTCTTTTCCTAGTACCATCCCATCCTCATAGTACAAATTACGATTGGTCCACACACATCATTGCTTATTATTAACACATGGAGAAAATAAAGCGTACATCACACTCATGTCTCTTGGAATAATTATATTTTCAACCTTAAGTGTTTAACTTTCCAAGTCAGAGCAAAGATACTCATTTAACATTTATGCAATACTATTAAAACCCTGGTGAAAGTAATAATTACTAATGACATGGATTTCCTCCAGGACAATTATGTTTCTGAAGAGGCTTTTTAGGTACAATCAAATAAAAAATTAATGTGAGAATTTTTTGTCCAAGAGCTGATAAGGGTTTGCAAAGTTCACAGTGCCTTCAGCACACTCTCACTTGTGTTTTCTGCCAGGAAGCAGGTGGTAATGGGCTGGCATTTTATTTTTCTCTAGACAGTACCATGGTGCATCTACATCACTGTTGAGTGCAGGCACAATGGTATCAATGGTATGTTCACCCTGCAGAGCACTGCCTGGCAGAGTCTGCTTTACTCCAAGGTGGCTTCCCTTCTGATTGCTTAGATTGTGAGATTTTTCTTTTTTAAATAATGCATATATTTTATAGCAGACATATGGCTTTTAGCAGAATGTCCCCCAAAGTCTCCCAGGCTCATAGGTGGAGCTTTGGGGAGGATCAGGGGTGTATGATGCTCCTGGGTGGATGAGCTGCTGCCGAGCTGACAGCTGAACGTGGTGCTCAGGGGCTAGGCCAGGTGGAGGAACTGGTCACTGGGGATGCTTTCCCTATTGAGTCTGAATGAGTGCGTGGTCGCAGTGACCCTGGGCCTTTGCTGCCTTCCAGGGCAATGAGAGGACATGGCTATTTCAGGTGCTGGGAAGAAGCGAGAACCAGAGTGAGCTGGGTTTCAAGGTGTCCTAGGTTTTGCCTGAGTGGAGAGCTAAGTATGAGCACTCTCTGCACCAGGAGGAGAGAGGCAGCGAGTTTTCATCCTCCAACACTGCCCAGGCCTGGGAGTCAGGAGCCAAGGAAATCCATTCCAAATGGTGGAGAGAGTGGGACCATTTCTGCAGTAGCCAGTGCTTGGCCCGATTTTCTGCTTAATTCCCTGCTGGGTAAACATAGCTTGAGATACTTTCAAACTTCCAGATTCTTCCTGGCCTCATGGACCACCAACCCCGTGCTCTGTGTGGCCATGTCCAGCAGGACTCCAGGGACCTTTCTTGGGGCCTCTCTGGCCATTTTCCACGTATGGCTGGAAAAGGAGAAAGCAATATTGTACATTTTATTTATTTATTTGTTTATGTATTTGGTACAGGGTCTCACTATGCAGTTTGGACTTGCAGTGATCCTCCTGCTTTCAGCCTCCCTAGGGCTGGTATTATAGGTGTGCACCACCACGCCCACTCGGTGGCCAGTTTAGTGCACCTCAGGGTGGGGCCGTCAGGGCATACGGTGCCGGGGATCGAACCTTGGTCTCTGTGCTTGCCTAAGTAGGCACTTAGTAGAGTTATCTCACCGGCCCAGTATTATGCATTTTAAAAGCTGGACAGGAAGTGGGATCATGAGGCTATGGAAGGGGGTGGCTAAGGCTTGGGTTACTGACTCCTCAGTTGTTTGCGCTGCAGACCAGAAAATTGCCATTACCAAGTTCACAGCTGAGTGGCAGCACACTGAGGAGGCGCCGCACCAAGGGGTCAGACAGCTGCAGTCTTTCCTCAGGCATGCGGGGTCTCCTCTTAGTCACGCCCAGGACCTTGCTCTCCCCAGGAGCTTTGCCAGAACCTGCTACGCTGTGGGCTCGTGTGGGTGAGGACACATTCAGAAAGGTTAGTAATGAGGACCGCTTGGTGTGGATGCGCTCTGGACTAGGATAATAAGTGCGAGCCCTTCCCTGTACGCATATCAGAGCCAGCCTGCACCCAGGCCTCCTGCTTCTACTTTCCGACAGGAGGAGCTTTCTGTTAGAGAAAATGGCCAAAGAGCTCTTGAATACGTAATAAACCACATGCCTAACAACTCGCTCAGAGCAGGGCAGGGTTTCCCACCAGAGCTGGATCTGGGCTTCCAGCCAGCATCTGCTAACAAGGTCCCCAGAGCTGGAAGCTCCAGGGAGCAGATCCAGGCGGAATGGCAGTGTGGGTGTGCCCATTAGAACGCTTGAAATTCCTCAAATCTGGAGCTTAATTGTTTACATCCTTTGGTGCCGCATTGTCTGTGCAGTGATTCTTCTTCAGGGAGACATTTAAGTGTTAATTAATTAGACGTGCGATGCCTGCGGACCATATCTGTAAGTCCATTTGGGTTTATGCTGGATGCTCGCAGCCTATACCCGACTGGCGTGTGCACATGCGCACAGCACCTCCGGACGTCCCCGCACCCATTCTGCAGTAAAGGCTAGGAGGGCGCAGAGGCTGATGGGCTGCGCATGAAGGGCCTCAGCTTTTCATCTCGAGTCTTTCCAAACATATTTGTGTTGTAGTCTAGAAAGCAGCAAGCTTGTCGTGGGTTCCCTCACCCATTCCTGAAACCCACTTAGATCCAGCTGGTGGAGGGCCCAGGAAGGCACAGCCCTGCCTGCCAGAAGAGCAGAGGCTGCGACCTGGACAGCAGGGTGGAAGGCAGAGGGACAAAGCTTGTGTCCAGGCTGAGATCAGAAACAGCAGTTTAAATTCTCTAGAAATCATCAGAGTAGAAGACTCGTGGCCATTAATCCCTCTAAACTATTCCAAACAACCTTGTCCCAGCCTCACCACTTCCTGCAGCAGCTCTGGTGTCCTCTTTCCTGAGTGTCTTCTCCTGCACTGCTGCGGCTGCCTCTATGTCCTGAACTGATTGAAAATGTTACCCTTTCATGGTTATTTTGACTTTGAGAAGAGCCAGGAGTTGCACAGTGCCAGATCCAGGGAATGGGTGGATGAGAACACGGCCATGTTTTCACAAGCCGGCCTCCCACTGGCTGTGGCTAGGAAGCGGCACTCACCATGCATTTGATCACATCTCGTCGAGGGCCCTGGATGATTCTGTGCATGTGGGATGCTTGCTCTGGGTGCAGCGCTGCTCCTGCCTCCAGGATAAGGCGCGGATCTCTACTCCCAGGTGCACTGGGGGCTGGTACGGTGTTGTTGGAAGCTCACTGCCCAGGCCCTCACTGGGACTCATCCCTCCGTTGGCCCAGGATTCCCTTCCATGATTGACCTGAGCAAGCCTGGGCAAACTCAGCCCTGCTGCCCTCGTCCACCTCCCATCCAGGACCAGCCCACGCCAGTGTCCCATGAGATAAGACCCTCTGAGGCCACAGCAACTGCAGCAGCCCTAAGCTACCATCTTGCATGCCACATGGGGACAGACAGCTCCTGCAGCAGAGACCTGCAGACCCCTCTGCTGCTGAGACTGTGCCAAGGGTGGTGGGGATATCCCTGGCCACAGAACTCATCCTGGAGCTGCTGTAGTGACCGCACAGTGCAGACTCTTGCCAACCCTGTTGATGCTGGAAGTGGTGGCTCCCTGGGGAATAGTGGACAGGGCTGGGAGATGTTTTGGTTTTGACAAGCAGGGTCAGGACTGCTGCTGGCATCCAGTGAACAGAGAGGCACATAGGCTGTGGATGCCAGCAGAGCAGGGCTGGCAAACCTGCGCTGGGGAGCAGGTGAAAGGCCAAGGGTGAGTGAGGTGGGAAGAATTGGGGGTGTCCGCCAGGGCCTGACTCTGCTCCCTAGAGTTGGAGGTGGGTGACTAGGTAGTGGCCATGCTTTCCTCAGAGAACACCCTGAGCTCCCTCTCTCCACTGCACAGGGACACAGCCAGAAGGCTGCTGTCATCCAGGCAGCCCTCACCCGCCACCAGCCGTGCCCACCGTGATGCTGGGCCACAGCCTGCAGACTCTGAGAAAGGAAGGTCTCTGCGGAAACCCCACACCCACAACACTCCCGGAAGCGTCCTGAATTCCTGGAGGTGCTGAGGAAGGAGGCAGCCCTTCCCTGGCCCCAAGGAGACAGAATCTTCTATCACAGCACACTGCCAGCTGCAACACGGCTGCCAGCTGCGACAGTCTCTCACTAGAGATTGGGGTGGAGATGTCTGGCTCTGTGTCCCTGAAGTCTGGAGTCAGATCTGGAGTCAGCAACCTTGTACCGCTTGGGCCTGCTTGGGCTCCCACTCCCACCTTGCCTGCTGGCCACAAGGGCTCTGTGCCTTGCAGTGCCTGCTCACCAGGTACCCTGCGTCTCCGCGCCCACCTGTCCTCTGAGCCTGGCTCAGAAGGGCTTTGAGTGGAGTGGGCGATGAGCCAGTGCCACCAGAGGAAGCAGGGAGGCTGCAGGCTGGGTTGCCAGACGTAGCGGAGCGTGTAGCTGGGGGGAGTATGGAGTAGGAAGGCTTCACCCGCACTGCGCCCTGCAGGACCCCAGCCCACTGACTTCGCAGACCGATTCCCAGACCCCATGGCTTGGACAGAACCAGAACTTCTGAAAGTAAGAGTGTGAGAATGAATAGCTGCAAGGCTAGGGTGGGGTCTGCCTCTCTCCCTGCCAGGGACTTCAGGAGTCCCCACTGTGTCCAATGCCAGGAAGCTGCATCCTCCTGCCCCACTTTCCGCAAGGCTCGAGGGTGTCCCAGAAGGGGTGGACGTGTGGATCCCTGGGTGAGGGCTGGTGCCTGAGCATGCAGTGCCCAGGGGAGTGGCTGTCTCAGAAGCTCCCTGGGTCCGTCCTGGCGAGGCTGGAAAATGCTACGCCTGGGCACAGGGAGCCTCCTGGTGTGGGCCTTGCTGTGCTGCAGAGAGCAGGCGGGTTGCTGGCTGAGAGGCTGAGGGGGCTTTTGTTTCCTCCCTGCCTGTGAGGCTGTGAGGTGGGGCTGTGCCAACACACGGGGGCTGCGTGCAGTGGGACCCTACTCTGGTGCTTTCTTCAAGGGTTTCTGGCTTGTGCTAGAGTTGTTTATTTAGGGTTTTGTTTTGGCTTTTATTCTTTGTTTGGAGACAGGGTCTTACTAAATTGCTAAGTGGCCCAGGCTGGGTGCAGACTTGCGATCCCCCTGCCTCAGGCTCCAAGAGTGCTGGAGTTACAGAGCAGCTCCACCTGCCTGGCTTTTGCTGCACTCTGAGGGCGCGTGCTCCGCAGGCTTGGCAAGCTGTGTGCTTGGTGTCTGCAGCATGTCTGCGGCTGCTTCCTTCTAATTACAGAGAGCTTCTCCCTGCTGAGAGGGGAGGGGGGCCCGAGCCAGCACCCCCGGGAGCAGTGCTGGTTCTGGTGCCTGTGCTGTGCCAACCCGGCTGTGCTTGCAGCAGTCAAGGGCACAGAGCCAGGATGCTCAGCCCAGGGGCAGTGTGGGTCGGGCAGGGGCAGCAAGAAAAGCCAGGGCTTGGCACTGTGACTCCGGAGAGTAGCAGGAATCCCAAAGCCCTTCCTGGATGGCACCAGCACCTCTGCCAGGACCCCTGTCCTCTTGCTTAGATGCCTGATCAGGGGACAATCACCCCCAAGGGTGGTCCAGGCCCCGGCGAGGGACGGTGCAGCATGCAGCAGAGTGGGCGTAAGGACAGGAGTGGGATGGAGGAGCAGAACACAGCAGACGCAGTTCCCGCGGCCTGCTGGGGGCGCGCTGGGCTCCTCCGCGGCGCTCTTTCCGGTTGCTCCAGTTTGGGGAGGCTGAGCTGGCAGCCCACACACTTTAAATGGATTTTTCTATTTTTGCCGCTGCCGCTGCCGCTGCCATCACTTTCTGGTGTTTTCTACTCTTTCTGTACCGCTTGCAACCTGGCTGGAGACGGGGACCTGACATTCAGGCCCATGCTGTAGTAACTCAGGGCTCGGAGACCTCAGAGTCCAGGAAACAGCACCCAGCCTCGGTGCTGCGGCCTGGGGCCCCCGTGTGCCTCGGGCAGGGCACCTTCACTGTGAGTCAGATTTGGAGGACTCGCTGCGCTTGCAGGACCTTAAGGTCCCAGCCTGACTCTTGGCCCCAGCTCCACAGGGTGGTTTCGGTGTAGAACTCAGAAGCGAGTAGAGACATGTAGAAGCACAGGCCAAACTGGAGGCTGCATTTATTTATTTTAATTGACAAAATTGTGCGTGGGGGATGTGGCTCAGGTGTGCAGCACTGGCCTACCAGGCACATGGCCCTGGGATCAATCCCTAGAATGGCAAAAGAAAGAAAACTAAGGCAAATAGCACTGCACATGGTTAAGGCGCAGCGTCCTGTGTATGTACGTCCCACAACAGCGGTGCTCTGCGTAGGTGTGGGACATGGGGTGACACAGCTGACTCACGCCTGTAAGAGACTGTCTCACATACTCTCGTAGGAAGAGCAGTCAGGTCCTCTCTGCAGGTTTTAAGTTTTTAGAGAAGTTGTTCTTAACCAATCGTTGACAGCAAGTTTCAACGTACACTAACGTTGATTTAAAGACAGATGAGAGTGCCGTATGTCTACGCTTTAGATCCAAGTTGGAACAGACAGAGTTGATGGTGAGCTGAGAGCAGCCGAGTGCCAGCCAGCTCACGACCAGGCGGGTTAAGATGGGCTTTTGCGGGACAGGCGGCTGGTCCTTGGGACTCAGCTGGCATCATGTGCCCTCTAGCCAGTGCCGGCTGGTGGCTGGCCAGGACACGCTTCAGAGTGTGTGGCTGGGCACCGAGATCCATTTCTGGGTGTCTTCTCAGCCTGTTCCCCCCTCCCTCCTTCCTGCCCTGTCTGGTTTCAGTCTGCTATGACCTAGAAATAAGCATCTGAGCAAGATGTCCTGTCTCACTTTTCTCTCTGCAGTACGCGGGCTCAAACCCCTGAACTACATCCTACCACTTTTTCTTTCTAAAATTCTGAGGTAAGGTCTTGCTCAGTGTCTCAGTTTGGCCTCAAATTTTGAGCTTCATGCCTTAGCCCCACTCATCATCATTGCAGATCCCTTCACCTGGGCCTCGTGCGAGGTATGCTTTTACCTAGTTTCCTTCCAGTCTACGGGGACAGGAGAAGGCCACATGGCCCAAGTGGGAAAGTCCTAAAGAGAGCAGTTTGGAGGCCAAATTTGGGCCTTGATTTTGGGAAAAACACAAGCTAAGAGTCAGAGGAACCACCAGACCCGCACACGGTCTCTGCATGATTTAATAAGGAAGGGTGCAGGCATCAAAGGACTTGCCCCCACACAGGTCTGGGCCTCAACGCCAGAAGGCTGGTACACAAGGGAAGGTGTTGTGAGGGATGAGCTTAGTTGTGTCCTCCTGACTGGCGTCAATCCGGGGCACTGGTGGAGCGGATCTCTGGGGTGTCTGAGTGGTCGTGGAAGCATGATCTTAGAGTTTATGTCTGAGCCTGGCTCCTCCTCTCCAGCCCCAATCCCCTGCCCTACTTCCCACCCCATGAATGCCTAAAGGTGCTTTGTTCCACCTCCTCGACCCCAGTTGACCGTGGCTGAGTCCTCTGAAACCATGAGCATATTCAGACCTCCCCTCCTTTAAGTAGCTGGTGTTGTGTGTTTTATCCCAGTGATGGGAAAGCTGCATGATGCAGGTGCTGTGTTAGCTGTCTGGGGCATGGGGGAAAGCACCATAGGCCAGGCAGAGTAAGTGGCAGGGCTGCGCAGGCTCACAGTTCTGGAGGTCAGAAGTTCACGATCAAGGTGCCCTTCTCAGGGGCAGCAAGGAGAGCCTGTCAGCCCCTTCCTGGCTGGCCATCTCTGGTGGTCCTTTGGTGGAGGAGCGTCCCACTGATCTCTGTCTTCATCCCCATGTGGCTCCGACATGTGGCCTCTGTGTGCAGTTGTCTCCTTTCACAAAAGCGCCACACATGTTGCTCAGACCCCACACTTCCGATACCGTCTGAACCCGATGCCCACACTAAGACTGATTCCAAGCAAAGTCACAGGGGCCAGGGCACAGGAGCAAGGGTGGAGTTCAGCCCAGAGCAGGCGTCAGTAAGGATGCTGCCCTGCAGTCCCCCTGCTTGCCAGCAAAGATGCTGTGTCCCTCGTTCCTGGGAGGAGCCCTGGAGGCCCTTGGGTCATGCTCACTGTATAATCAGGGCTGGCGTACAAACCGCAATAAAATTAAATATTTATCTTGATCTTTTGCAGCCCTCCTACACCAGGGGCAGTTATTGTGATGCTAATCAGCTTTACTAGCAGATAGTTCTTGGCCATAGAAGGTCTGCATATAATTAGTTTATGTGGAAAAACACATAGCAAATATTAAATATTTAATAATGAATATTTAATAATTCAAAATAGCTACCTCTCATTCCTGGCCACAGAATCTGCAGTCCTGGACTCGGACAGCACCAATGTCTGAAGCAATTTGCTAAACAAGCACGTACCTGCCGCTCCACCTCACCTTGACGCGGACCTCAGGCCCTTCACTAGGCAGCCTGCAGGGCTGTCCTCGCCTCTCCAGGGCTCCTCCTGACAGGTGCACATCCCGATTTCCACCTCACCTGGAGTCTCTGACCCTAAGTGAACATGTCCGGCCCAGAGTCCAGCTGGGTAGGAATAATCCTCAAGAGGTAACTTGCACATCGTCATCTGTGACACGCAACAAGGGCTGATCACAAAATGTCACAGATGCTTAAATTTTTAAAATGCACTGCAGTAGAAGCCACATCACCACGAAGGCCCCCAAAGCTCTCCCGTCCCTGCTGCCCTCATCCTTGCACCTCCTGCAGCAGCTCTGAGCTCCGCTCTGCTGAGTGTTCAAGGTGTGATTAAAGCATGGCGATCGCTGCCGCTGCCGAGTGCCACCACCAGAAGGGACACAGACCGACACCATGTCCCCATCCACCTTAGCCACCGGGTCTGGCCTGTGGACTTCTGGTGCTTCCCCACAGTCAACATGACCAGGACAGGGGATTGTTTTTAATTAATTCAGGACATCGAGGCAGCCAGGAGAGCACAACTGAAGGCTCTCAGGAAAGAGGCCTCTGCAGGAAGAGCTGCTGCAGGAAGCGGCCAGGACAGTGGGAGGAGCATGCTCGGAGCACAGGGGAGGGCTCTGGAGAGAGGTCCATGGCAGCACGTGCTGCACCGTGGTGAGCGGTTTCTTTATCTAACCCTCACCATGTAGCTTGACCACATAGCAGTAGGCTGAGGGTTGTTTCTTCTTTAACTGGAAGCAACCAGCTCACAGCTGCAGCTTGGCCTGTGCTACCACTCAACCACACTGTCCTGTCTTGCAGCAGTGACCAGGCCCCTGCTGTTCCTCACCTGCACACTTACAAACACGGTGGCTTCTACATGTTTCATTGTTTCTGATTGATCGCCTCTCTCCTTCCAGCATGGACCTGAGGCTGCTTCCCACCAAAGCATGGGTGGAAGTTTTGTGCATTCTGTGTCTTGTAACACTGCGAAGATGAGACAGTAAAGCACGGGGTGATGTACGGCTGTGCAGTGTGCTCCACGGGAAAAGGCCTTCAATTCTCACGGCTAGTACATGAAGATGTATCTTTCTAATACTGTGTGACTCCAGTTATTTCATTATTTATTTCTTCAATTGTGTGCCTTTGTCTTTCTAGTGATTTCTAGGAATGACAAGCAGATCGTGGCTTAACAAACCATGGGTCTTGCTCCCTGCAGGGTGAGGCCACCTGGGAATGAGTGGTGGGGTGGGGCAGCATTTCCAGGGGCTCGGGGCTTCCTGTCTTCTGGCTCTGCTCTATGTGACTGATTGGGTGCAAGGCACACATCCATTCCTGTCCAGGAGTGCGGGTGACGGCTCAACTCTGCCTGCGACTGACGCCAGCACTGTGCTATAGCAAGGCCGGAAGACCGCCAGTTGGACGTTGGCCAAATTGGTGAGGGTCTCCCTCTTTTATGCCTTTCATCCAAATTGCTTCTGGGCCAAGTCTTGGTCAACAGCCAGTTGTCCTTTCATGTATACATTCTGTTTCACAAGTCAGCCGAAGACTGAGTGTTAATGAGCACTGGGAGAGGCTTCACAGTTTGCATAGTATTTCCACTTTAGAGTAATTTTCCTTTGGCAGTTGATGGCTTTAATAAAGGTCAATTATGCGTTTAACATATCAATACTTGATGGAAAATACCTGTTCCATGCTATGTCTACGATGTTTGATATTCAGACAGATAGTGAGGTTAAGCTCAACTGCCTATGTTATAGGGTAATAAT
>NDGM010243171.1:0-11031 GCA_002564305.1 Octomys mimax | reverse complement strand
AACTCAGACCCTTGCGCTTGCCAGGGAAGCGCTTATTCCACTGAGCCATCTCCCCGGCCCGCAATAAGCTAATTGCATCAGCTTACAGACCCAGTAATTTTGAGGAGATGGAGGAAAACTGACTAGTTTCTTCCCCACAATGTCGTGCCAAAATTTCCCTACCTCTCACATGCGGATTCAGGGGCAGAGGAGCATGCTATCTATTATCATTTGTTTGGTTCTTCTTGTGGGATTTTCCTCTGAGGAAGCATAAGTGTTGGCAGAAGTTGTGTTCCTGCTGTGGCCTCTGCTGCCCAGCCAATCCCTTTCTGCTAGTCACCTCTGCTAACCCAGACGCAATCCTGGAACCGGAATGTTCTCTCTCATCACGGCCTCAGGCCGCAGGACAAACTCCTCGCTGCAGCTGTGTCTTTCTACCTCGAAGGTCAGGCTCCATCAGTCCACAGTAACTGGTTTCAAGGATGAATGTCGGGCTTGAAGCTGCGCGGTGGATGGAGGGTAGGGACTGTGACATGGGAAGACTAAAACTAAGCCTTCATCCTACTTCTTGTGAGGCAAAAGGCAAGGGCCCAGATCCGTCCTCGGCCTCACAGTCTTCTGATCTCTCCTCTGTCTCTCCTTCCCCCTTCTGACCACTAACTTAGTGTGCACTGAGGCTGTCTTGCTGTGGAAGTCAGACACATGTGCTGCCGGACACCAAAAACTGACGTTCTCTGCAGCGATGTATTTATCCAAGCGCTACACATTTTGCGTGAGCTGCGAAGTTTATTTTCAGTGGAGCAGCGCTTTCATCTCCCGGATCCATTCTGTGTGTCGCTTGCTCTATCTCCACGGACTCCCTGATACGTGTGATGTTTCGTGGCCCCGATTCTGTGCTGTCCACATCCTGTCTCAGGATGAGAGCACCAGGATGTCACAAACCCTCAGTGCTGCCACTGCCTATCATTGTCACCTCCAAGTGCAAGGAAACCTCGGTTTCCTTGGATATAATGTGCTGGTCACATTATTAAGAGGGCTCACTGAGAAGGTCGTGTTAAGCAGGAAGTGGAGACTCAGACCCAGTAGGGAACAGGCAGGTAGCAGTGAACAGAGACAGTGCATATTGGTGTGGATTATGGCTGACTGGAGACTACTGTGCAGAATGAGGGCCACATTTAGTGGCAGGCAAGCGACACAAACAAAGGCCACATGCATTACTTTTGTGGCCTTTCATCTTGGTGCTCTTGTTGCCTATACCACGACAGGGCATGCTATACCCTCAGGCAGCCCACAATGGCCACAGCCTGCCAGGCACAAGGCACAGCTGTGGGAGGAGGACTCGGAGAGAAGAGGCACTGTAGTCTGAGGAGTCATCCCCGCTTCCTGCCCGAGCCCAGGCCTGCCGCACACCTGAGTGACGTGGGCCTGAAATGCATAGGCTGACCACGGCACCCTGCTGTTCTGCACACTCCACAGGAAGGGCCGGGCTCGCCAAGTGCACATGGCCTGGGCCTTCCTGTGCACACTTACTGAGCCCAGCCCTGTCTGCTGCAGCTTGGTTGGTGTTGCGTTTGGAGTGGCTTCAATCACAGGTCAGGCAGGGCCCTTTCAGCCTGGCCCTCTCCTGGAAATTCTTATTAACTTTTCCAAGAACAAGAGGAGAAAATAATGCCTGCTTTACTGTGGGTGGGGTTCAGGCTTGGACCTCGGAACTGGGAAGGTTAAGCTTTTATGCGGGCCTAGGTGTTTGCTAGTGTGTGTCTCTTCAGTATTCTGTGGAACCCCTGGGTTCTGGCTTCCCACTCATAAATTGAAGGTGATGCTACCATAGGCTTGTTGTGCAAGTTATCAGATGAGGTTTTCCATTCACATACACCCTTATGTGCCCCCACACACCCACAAGTGCAAGCATGCACACACACACACACACACACACATGCCTAGCACTCCTATGCACATGTATATAGCTGGAGCTATGCACACTCATACACTCCAGTACACTCGCATATGTGCACACATGCACCTTCATGCATGCACTCACACTTGCACCATGCACACACATACACATCTCATGCATGCACCTACACTCATATGCATGCAGACACACGCACGGTGGGCTCATACAAACATGTACACACATACAGACACACACACATACCGCAGTGACACAATGCTCACCTGGTGCACAGCAAACACTCAAGAATTATCTTCATCTCTAAATAACAATGCTGGGACCTCTCAAGGTTGACAGGCCACAGGACAAGGCAGTAAGTAGTTTGGGGCACTAGTTTGTCCTCTTTCCCCTTTCTTTGGCTGATGGACCAAAGTGGAGATGAGCTCAGTGGAGATCAAAGCACCCACTTGACCCAGGCTCACAGGCCATGCCTACTTGGAGAATGTTCTACAACATTCTGGGTCCCAGCCCAAACGGATCAAAGACTGGAGCATTTGCCTTGATGTTGGGGAGAGCAGGGCCAGGCTACTGATCCAGACTAGGGGTAGAGCCCCCACCCTAGAAGAGGCTGCAATTACCAGAGGTGTCCAATGGTAGAGTAATGGCTGGGGACAGAGAGCACAGAGCTAAGGGGGGGAGGAGGCTGCTGGCTAGGAGCAGAGGACACTGGGGTTCCTGAGGTATCCAGAGGAAAGGGAAAGAGAAAACAGAGCCCTAAAGGTCACCCTTAGGGCTGCAAGCAGATGCTCTGACCAGGGCACTACTTTAGATACTTTCTGCCAAAGGTCAGAAAAGACACTGTGACCAGGTACCTCCCACAGCCCACAGCAGTGACCTGGAGCAGATGGAGAAAGCACTGCAGGAGTGGGCTGGGACTGTTGTGGTGAGCCCAGCTGCAGGAGCCCAAGTGCCCAGTGAATGTCCCTCACCTCCCCTGCTCGGGCTTTGCAGACACTGCCAAGCAAACTCGACCCTCCCCAGGGCCTCAAAGTGCCTTTAAGCCTACTTCCTGGAATCCGTGAGACAAAAGCCATCACTGTCAAAGGCAAGGGGAAACCACAGCCCCACGGGAAGCAGCAAGCACACTTCCAACAAACCAAGCCCATAGCACTGTCAGGCCACACCGATGTGCTCTGTGCTGGGGCCCAGGGCACTCAGCTCTGCCACTCGCCAGCTGCGCTCAGCTCCCCTCTGTGAGATGAGGACACCCTCAGGGGCCGTGGCCAGGGGTGCCCCTGGCCAGGGAGTGGGAAGGAGCTAATCTCTTCCTTGTGTCTCTCCTCTCCACAGATAGATGCTCCTTCCCTGGAGCCCAAACCCAGTTCACTGAACAAGCTGCCTCCAAAACCGGCAAGCCTGTCAGGACAGACTGTATCTGGCTGGGCTGGTGCTGTCACCAGGTCGAGATGGGAAACCCTGGTGTGGGCACTGTGAGCATTACAGAAGAGGGAGGGTCTGCAGGAAGAAGAGGCTACCTGGAGCCACCAGAAGCTGAGGAGTCCCTGGGGCCACATCTGGGGCCTCTATGGCTCTAGCGGAATCCCAGTCCCCATCCCTGCCCTGGGCAGTTCTGGCCCAGGCTGCCAGGACAGATGCCCCTCTGTGATGATGTGCTACAGCTTGTAACTAGATGTCCCCCAAAGCCTCATGTAGTCCCAGGTGGACTTCTGAATGTGGTTCCACCTAGATGTGTGATTCTGGGATGAGGGGTGGAGCCCTGGGATTAAGGATGGCCCACCCTGGGTGTGAGTGCTACCTCCCTCAAGGGCAAGTAGCCTGGATAGAAAACAAAGGACAGAAGGAAACCTAGCTGCTGTTGCTCATCTGCTGCTGCCTCCTGCCTGTTCTGGGGGCCCCTGTGCCGTGCTTCCCGGCCTTGAAGCCAGCCAACTATGAACTAAACCTCTACAAACTGTGAGCTACATAAACCTTCCCTCCTTTAACTTAGGATGTCGAGCATTTGTCCCAGCAGTGAAAATGGCATTGAGACATGGTGTCAACTCCAAAGCCTTCACCTGGTTAGACTCATTCACTGCTCTCCCCCAGCCTGCTGGGGAGATCAAGTGTGTCTGGAACTGGCAGCCGTCAGTGGCATAATTGTGCGTAGTGTCAGAGGAGTAGCTCATGCGAGTGTCAACGTGCGCCACACAGGCCAGCACTCCTCGGGAGCACAGAGACACCATCCCCCCAGCAGGGATCTCAGGCCCTCCAATCCCCTTCCTGGCATCCCTTTCCTCCCAGTCATCCTTGTGTTGGGAAGGGCTGTGCTTTGGTGGAGATGCTGCTATGTTGGAGGCCAAGGGAGCTGAGGCAGGCCGCCCACGCAGTACTTTCCGGCCTGCACAGCAGCCAGCAGCTCCTGCAAGGCCCAGGAGCCAGTAGCGCCTGCAAGGCCGGCTCTGGCCCCAGCCCCCAGCCCATGCTCTCCCTTAGCTCCCCAAGTCTGGCTGCTCTTCCTGGCCATCTGCTGCCATGGCTCAAAGTGAAGGGATCTCAGGGGTGGCAGATGGAAGTCAGTCAAAGCATGCAAACCAAATGGCACCATACTGGGGGCAGTGATAGTCGGCGTGAAAACAGGTCAGTGCCACAAACAGCCTGGGCTTAGCTGGGCAGCTGCACTGGCTCCTGCAGATGCAGAGCCCCATACCATGTCCCTTGTCCTTGGGCGAGCAACTGTAAAACAGGCACACTCCATCTTTCCATCGTCAGACCAAAGCCCGTCCGGTTTTCTCTGTCCTTCCTGCAGGTAGCCAGAACCCAGCTGGGAGAATAATCTGCAAAGAGCCTAGGCAGCAGGAGCTTCAAGAGAGGATCATGGCCTCCATGCCAGGGGAACTCAGCCCCCATTTTGGGGACCTCTTGCCTGGCACAGTCCAGGTTTGGCCTGGAAAGGGACAGAGAGCTGTGACTGCACATGGGACCATCAAAACACTGTGAAGTCATTACAAGTGTCAATCACTCCAGCTTCCATCAAAGCCTGGGAGTTATGCACTCAGCTAGCTCCTGCTCCAAGCACCTGTGGGAAGCCTGGCCCCTGGTCCTCTACTACAGACCAAAGAGAGCATGTTTGCTCAGGACCCTTACAGCTAGTTAGCTGTGCACAAGAAACGTCCCTCCAGGTTCTCTTTCCTCACTGGGAGGACCCATCAAAACCCATGGGAGGTACCATGGCCTCAGGGACTACAAGACCCCAGGTCAGCCTTGGACAAGTCAATCCTTGGATCAGAGCCCCAAGCGGCAACAACCAGGAGGCAGGGGCGCTGGCCACTTCCTCCTTGAGTCCTCAAGGTAAATGGTAGCTTCCAACACGGTGGTCTCCAGAGAGTGCCAGGGCTTCCAGGAGCTATTGACAGGCACCCTTTCTAACGCCACAGGAGGAGGCAGGGCTTGTCCCAAGACTCCCTTCGAGGACAGTCGCCAGGATAGCACTTGGGAAACCCCACCAGCTCTCTCTCCCAACCCGGTACCACAACCCATGGGTCATCTAAGCCTACGGGAGAGATTCACCAGAGAAGGAGGTGACCCCAAGGGTTGCTGCACTACCCCTGAAGTCCACACCCTTGATCCATGGCACTGCCTACATCACTACCTGACTCACGGACAGCCCTTCTGTTTTGTCTTCTTGGATAAAGCTCCCTGTTTCTCTGTTACAGATGTTTGGAGTCTGCCCCCCCCCTCCACGGGGTCTCTGCTGTTCTCATCCGGCTGATGACAAAGCCTCCTGAACTATGGGGCAGCTGGGAGCCTCTCCCCGAAACACAAACATACTTGAGGTCGTGCATGGATCACAACGTCCTGCTTGAGTGTTGCAGCCTGACTGCTCATGTTTCTGCTTACTAACAGCACTGCTAGGTGAAATCTCAGGGATCAAATAAGCAGGAATTAACACTTGTGAGCAGCACAGGCCAGGGATGCTCTGCGCTGCGCCACTTGGGTCCCCTTCAGGCACTCCCAGGGCCTTTCCCTGTGCGTGTGCGCGTGTCCATTCCAGCATCCACCGCAGGGCCTGGGGTCTGAGCCGTCCCTATACCATGCTGCCGTCCCTATACCATGTCGAAGGCTTCGAATCTCCAAGATAAGAACTGAATTTCATTATTTTGAAGCACTATTGTACCCCACACTCCACATTAGACAATTCGGGGCTTCAGTTTACTTCCACAGCTTCATGAACAGGATCTCAATAACAGTAAGAGTTAATATCCCGAGTGTGTGGAGCATCTGTCTCACGGCAGACGCTGTCCTCAGTGTTCCTGTGTCTGTGATGCCATGAGTGTCCCCAGGTCTCAGGGAACCCGACAGAGTAAGGACCACCAGCTTCTCATTCCACAGCAGAGAAAGGGAGGAGGGATGTGATCAGCGTTGCTTAATTCTCAAACCCCAGGGAATCCAGCCCAGATCTATCAGCTCCTCTGCATCCTGCACAATTGTTATCGCCCATTTTACAGATGGGAAAACTGAGGTTTGGGAAACCTAGGGAGAAGTGCAGGGTCACATAAACATTGAGTGAACACCTTATCCTTCCTGGCTCTGCAGACCACCCCTAGTCCCTGTACTTGGTTGTCCAGGTCGGGTCCTGAGAAAAGTTCCTCAGCCCACAGGAAGGCAGGATCCTAGAGTAAGACCTCTGTGAGGCACAAGGGCTGGGGAGCATAAAGATGCTGTGCTCCCTGCCTGCAAGGAGGTGCATAGGCCAAAGGGATGCTGCGAACTGCTGGCATATTTTTGGCAGTTGAGAAGACATGTGACTCACAGCATTTACAAGGCACAGGCTGCCCACTTTCCTCTGAATGGTCTGGGTAGCAGCACTACTGAGGAATACCAGTGTCATGGATTGCTAGAGGAAACTCCATCAGGGACACTTGAAGCACAGGCAGAAGCTGGGTGGCTTGCATCTGCACAGCCCCACAGAATCCCGGGCAGTCTGGAGCCAGAGCTGGACATGAATGACAAACAGCAGGCATGCAAAAGGCAAGACTGAGCCTCGACCTCCCTCTCGTAGCATCAGGCACTCTGGGGGCTTAGGCAAACCTGTCTTTGAGTCTTGACTCCACCCTACTGTGGCCAGGGGACAGAGTCATTCAACCTAACTGAGCTTCAGTTTCCCTATTCACTAAGTAGGGCTATCCAGAGGTAAATTCCCAAGGTCGCCAAGGTCAGTAAGATAATATGCAAGGGGACCTGGCACAACCCTGGTCTAGGACAGGTGCTCAATACCCACTCCTCTGTCCTCTCTTCCTCCCCCAAGGCAACAAAACGGGCAGAAAGGCATCGAACTAAGTGCTCAGAGCCCGGTGTCGACTCACAGACAACGCAGGAAGTAAGGAGGAGATGCAAGGCTGTGCTTGGCTGGCTGGGGTGAGGTAAATAAGAGGAATGGTACCAATGTTCTCATGCCAGGTCACAGCAGGTCATGGCCAAGACACAGATGGGTATGACCAAGATGCCAGATGAAAAGCAACTTCTGAGCCACAGCCGCTGGCCTCCTGGTGCAAGTAAACACAGCCAAGCCAAGCCCAGCATGACATTTTGGACCATCCCTAAAAGAGTGGTCATCTCTCTAGCTGGGACCTGGCCCTGCCATGGGCACAATCAGCTCCCTGGTTCCTGCAGCTGCGGTTTCGAGTCATGGCCTGTCCATGGTTTCCTGAGACACGGTGACAGCCATGGCATCTCAGCAGGAAGGGAACTGGGTGAGGCCAGCTGAGGAATTATATAACCCTCCGTTTTTAACATTGGAGTGGGTATTTTGGGAAAGAACTGGCTAGAAGCGTTGTTGAACAGTCTTTCTGAATAGCAAAGAGCTGCTCTCTGGGTCTCTAGAAAGAGGTGGTACCTGGTGCAGCCAGACAGGCATGAAGACGTCCAGGCTGGGCTGAGCCAACACAGAGGCGCACTGTAAGCTGGACTGATGCACACCTTTCTGGTCCTTTGTAAGCCCTGTGCCAGCACTGGAATGCTCACAAGAGGAGCAGTGCCTGCGGCCAGTCCCCAAGATGGGTCTCTGCAGCAAATTTCCTCTCTAGTGACTGCGCAGGCCTCTGAGGGACACAGCTGATCCAGGACACAAAGTTCTGGCCACAGTGTCCACTCCCCACTCCCTGTCCCCACGTTAGATGTCACTAATCAACTGCAGCTTGCCTTCACTATAAGCCCACGTCAGTCCTCCAGGAGTCACCAACAATCAGTGGCACCCGGCATGAGGGGACAGTGCTTTTCACTGTCCAGTGGCATGCAGCACTCTGGCTCTTGCTTGGATCCCTGTCACCCTGGGAGATGACCTGCCGAAATCCATGCCTGTCCTGGCATCAGGCCTCAGTGGTCTGCAGCCCAGAGCCAGGGCTTCTCCTGTGACACCCGCACAACCCCGGAGGGCTTGCTTCATGCACATGTGGAGCAACCATGCATTGCCCAGGCTCCAGCCCAGTCAAGCTGACCGCAGCCTCCCCTGCTTAGGGCGTGGCAGGTCTGCACTCCTGTGCCCCCTGATGTGACGTGTGGGGCTCTGTGAGCTGCATCACATGTGGAAAGCCAGTGTGGGCCCTGCCACACTCCCTGCCCCATACACTGGTGACTAGAAGCAGGTGCTGAGGTATGGCGTCTACCTGCACAGGGCTCTTGTTCCCTCAGCATAGCTTTGCTTTTTACCTCTTTTCCAAAACTTTCAACAAGTCAGTTCTCTAACCATTACAGAACAGGGAACACAATATGATCCACATTCTGTAACTAAGAAAACATGTCTACAAGTTATATACAAATAACGCCCTGGGAAGATGAGGGGTTAGTGGACAACAACCTGTCACCAAAAAGGAGAAATTGATATGCTCTGATTGGATAGTTTTCACTAGAATAGAGCACGTAAGAAAGTGACAGATCACACTGAAAAATAAGAAAGCGGACCCTAGAATGCCAAAATTATTTCCAAGATGACAAACACAATGGTGTGTGACATAAGGTCACAGTTTACTTCCACCACCTACAGATCTCATGTATCTTTGCAAGAGTCAGCCTAGGGCTGGGGAGATAGTTCGGCAGCACAAGCACCTGCCTGGCAAGCACAAGGTCCCAAGTTCAATGTCATGCTGGCCCAGGAACCAGGCATAGTGGCACATGCCTGTAATCCTAGTGCTGGAGAGGCTGAGACAGGAGGATCACTAATGAGTCTAAACTGCACAGCAAGACACTGTATAAAAAAATATTAAAAATTTAAAAAATAATCACCAAATCCTTGGAACCATCCACACCTTAACCCTGAAGTATTCCATAGTCCTCTCTGCTTCTACGCACTCGTTGTTTGTAAAATCCTATTTTTCTGTAAGCAGCGCCCACCACAAAACTCTCCCCTCCCAGTGACAGACACTGTGCATTCTGGGGCAGGCTGCCTCACAGCCTCCAGCGCCCCAGATTATATCTGAGCCGCAGATAATCGTCATCACTATTTTAGTCCACGTGCTGTAATTTTAGCTAGTTCCTCCCACCACGTGGCTTTCCACATCTATTTCTACATAAATAGCCTCAATACAAATTCTTCACTGTTAGCCGACTCCATTCTCTTCCGGAAGTAGGCAGAGTATACATTACAAACATGAAAATATAATAGTAGATTTCTCCTTCCTGCCATCAGGCATATAAATAACATCTCAGGGATGAAGTCACAGAAAGAGAAAACTATCTCTGTCCCCCACCTTGTTGGCAGTGGCTATGCCAGAACCGGGTGCCCACAGGCTCCTAGTCACAGGTACCAAGGGGTCCCTTGTCTGAGCCCAGCACTGGGCTGGAGTTGTGAGGCAAAGATGTCACACACACACACACACCCCTATTTGACCCCCACCTTCTCTCCCAGTGCCCTGCTCAGGATCCAGCCCTGCCATACTCACAAAAACACATCAGGACAGTTTAAACCTAGCCAAAGGGGCAAGGTCAGGGCATAAGAGCTGACTGTAAGGACTGGCTTCAAGGGAGGTTTTGGAGAGCTCAAGAAAGGAAACTCTGTGGCCAGAAGTGATGGGGAGGCTTCCCACAGGCGCAGCAGCTAGACCATGGCCAAGAAAGATGGCCCTGCAGTTGGGGGCAGGGACTGCGCCAGGGCAGCAGGATGGGGGCTGGGAAGACAGGCGCCACTGTATGACCACGGTGGTCAGCAGGGACATCTGCCCAGAGGAGCCTGAGAGGGAAGCACACAGTCAGAGGAAATGTTCAGACACTCTCCCGCCCCCTGCAAGACCCATTGCTGTGATTTCAAAGTCTTTCCCTCCCTGGAAAACACAAGCCGGGCCTGTCTCAACCTCCACTGGTGGGTGAGATGGAGCAAGAGGCATTTAAGGTCAAGGGGTCCTGCTGAGCTGGGGAAGCAAGGACAGTCTCTCTCTCTCTCTCTCTCTCTCCCCCCCCTCCCCCCTCCCTCCCCCCTCCTTGCATCCCTCCCTCCCTGTTTTCTTTCTCCCTGCCCCCTTGGTGTGATCCTCAAGCTATCATCTATACAGTTTGTACTGAAATCCACACGAACCCATTGCACCCTTGGAAAAGACCAGCACTGACTTCTTGCTACAAAATGGCTTGCTGTAGAAAGCCGCAGCCTCTCTCAACTCACAGATTTTTAAGTATAAATTCCAATCCGGAGGAATATTGGAAAGAGGGCACCGGTAATGGACTCATCCCAGGAAAAGTATTTATTCTCGCCTTTCCTCGGCCAAGGAAAGTTTCTAGGCTGGAAAAAGCACCTCACAGTGCCCCAAGCTGTATGGCAAAGGTTAAAAATAGAAATAAAGAAGTCATTCTGACATGTTTATCATTTTGACTTTAACTCCTGGAGCTCTCAGAACAGACAAGATCAGGATCTCACCCCTCCAACTTGAAAACAATCATATTTCCTTAGATTTCCCAATAATATACCCCATTAATAAAACACACACTGTGGGTCTCTTTAGGAAAGGCACATGCTTAGAGTCTTTAATTAGAGGACATTTACTTTAACTCCTTGTTTTTATAACTAAGAATCAAATAAGAAGGAAGAAGAAAAACAAAAAAGAAATAAGGAGGGAGGGAGGAAGGGAAAGAAGGAAGGAAGGAAGGAAGGAAGGAAGGAAGGAAGGAAGGAAGGA
>NDGM010243145.1:0-11710 GCA_002564305.1 Octomys mimax | reverse complement strand
TATGTAAGCAGGATGGTTTGGACAACTATACTGTGTATTTCTGCTGGTCTATGGAAAGGAGCAGATAATAATTTGTTTCATCTTTATTAAATTGTTTGTGCTTTTTCTCTTCTTAATTTCGTATACATTTCTGTTTTTTCTTCCAATTTTACATGCATATATCTGGCAATATAAATAACTGGTTGGAAGAGAATACTGTATTTAAACATACACTGTGAAATTCATATTACTTTGTTAAGTGAAATTCTGTATCACTTGTGTTTTTTTCTATTTTAATTCTAATTTGTAGTCCCTTTAAAAAAGAAAAAAGAATAATTTAATATAAAAACTTACCGTAGTCTTGAGTAATTTTTAAGAGATGGGAAATACATGGTATTGCTACTGCTTTTTGTATAGTTCTATCAATTCAAGCATCAAACTTAGCTATAGTGTCAATGTCTTTAAGCTGTTGCTAGCAACTTATCAGAAAGGATGGATTGATTTGTTGAAGGCCTACAATATGCCAGAATCCTACAGTGTATCCATCCATCCATCCATCCATCCATCCATCCATCCACTTGAGAAATAGCAGAGTAAAATTATAGTAGTCTGTGGAAGACTGCTATACCCCTGAGGTCTAAGAATAGGTATAGAGCTAGGGGAGGTCACTAAATGAACAGGTTTTTGAAAAGGATAGCAGTTTATAGTAATGGAGAAATGGGATTAAAGGTGGAGAAGTCCTGGATAATAAGATGTTGGATGTGACTAAATGATGCATAGTATTCTTGATGCAAGCTCCTTAACAAATATTTCTTGTGCACATTATGGGCCAGACAGTACTCTAGGAACTTAAGGTATAGAGATAAAGAGAATTTCAAAAAAGAAACCCCAAAATTCCCTTCTCACATATTAACAATCTAGTTGGAACGATTTCTAAAAATTTTGACATATTCATTTCTTTTTATAAAATAAAAGGAAATCCTCATTAATGTACCAATTCCCGTGGGTACATTTCTATTCATAACTAATAATAATAATGATAAAACCAAGATCAAATATTTACATGTATAGGGTTGGGAAATTGTGTCTAGATATTTTAGGTGCTTTACTGGTGTTCTACTTACTGAATTCAGGAAATTCAAGGCTTTCTCTTTAGAACTTTTAAAAGTGCTTTTATATGCTAGATCATTATTGAAGCTAAACATGTACAAATCTAATTAAGCATTTTAATAATTTTAATTTTCATACTTTATTTTTAAATATTAGAACATTGCTTCTAGCTATAGACCAGATGTTGATAATGCACGTACTTATCTTGCATGACAAATTTGATTCATTTTGTAATGTAATTATTGTTAAGCAGTTCACGAGGGAAAGAGGGCTTGCAATAAGTTAATAGGTTATACTTATTTTATATTAGTCTCTATTTTATACTTAGCTTTATGCACATATGCTCACAAATATTTTAATTAGTATTTTACTTGTTAGAAATTACTATTTGTTTAATGGTTTATGGGCCTTAAAATTTTGTACATGTGTACTACAAACAGGTGATAATAATTTTTTTTAAAAATATCTGCTATATATATCACTCAGTTTAAGTTCAAGTACAGGTTAGTTGATTGTGTTGAAGTTTTCTGTGGCTAAGTCGCAGCATCCCTAAAATTAAAAAGAAACCAAATGAATGAAATCACAATTATGTGTGAACATGCGCTAGATTAGTCACAAAGCATCAGGATTTCTCCTTTAAGGTACTGTGTGGGTGATTTTTAGTCCACGTGGCCTGCAAGAGGCAAGTGGACACTAGCTAGAGTTCAAATTTAAACATTTCTACCACTTGTAACCTCTGCAGAAAAAGTGTCTTTCCTGCAGACATGCTGCTTCATGAGAGCTTGCTGGCTAAGGAAAAATAATGTGATGATGAAATTCATTGACAAATAACAATGTCTTGGCCCTTTAAAAATGTTTTATGCATATAAATGACCTGGATTTTACATGGTTCTTTTTTTCAGGCCTAGTGATTGAACATAAAACCTTGTTACATGATAGGCAAGGGCTCCACCACTGAACTATACTTCTATTTTTTTTTAGTTGAAGAGTTTTACATCGTTTAAAACTCTTGGGCTCCAAAGGAAAGGGACTTTGGCAAAGAAGAGGGTTAACTGGCCATTCTTCAGCTAGTAATATTGTAGAGGCTCTTATGAGGTCTGCCTGGCTCATGTGAGAGCAGCTTTCCAGTGTAGGTTTTGAAAGCTAGGCAGTTACATGAGGTTTCTCTTACAATGTGTTTCCCCTGTTGCCAAGTGGGATGCTTGGCCTTATGGTCTTATTTTTTATGATTTGGATACTTTTGTGGACCACATTTATAGATATTTACCTTCTAGAATGGTTGGTAGGGTTTTTTTTTTTTTGGCAGTTTTAAGATGAGTGGAGCTGTTGAGGAGTGGGAGAATGAAGTGCAAAATTATGAGAGTAAAATATTTCCATATGTCAAAAATAACCACTCTGTAGGAGAAATGTGTACATTGAGACATTCAGGTTCCTTTTAGTACTTACTTAGAAAAGTACATTACTTGAAATGGAAATTTCTTTTATTCTTATTTTATTTTTTGAAATTAGGAAACTTTAATTCAGTCTGGCTATTAGACTTTTTTTACATTTTTAAAGAACACAAAATAAAGATATAAAAATAAAACAGCATTATAAATGATACAATATTTCACTAAACAAAGTTATAGGAATTCTACAATGGTTGCTGTATTACATGATAATCAGATTAGTGTCCACATTACCACATATAAACATGCAAGATTCATTTAAAAAAATAACAAAGAGGTTATAAGAAATTTAAAAGAGGAAAAAAATCAGAGTAAAAAGAAAAATTTAAGCATTAAGTGCTCCTTTCAAATAACCAGCAGAAATAAACAATACACTTATCCATCCAAACTGTTCTACATATATACCAAACATAACAAGTACTGAAGTGGCTAGGGGAAAAGGAACACTTTTCCACTGTTGGTGAGAGTGCAGACTGGTACAACCATATGGAAATCAGTATGGAGAATCCGCAAAGACCTAGGATTGGAGGTCCCTTCAAGCCCGCTATTCCTCTCCTAGTATTTTTCCGAAAGAACTGAAATCATCATAGCACAGCAATATATATGCTCCACTGTTTATAGCAGCACAATTTGTCACAACTAAATTTTGGAAACAACCCTAATGCCCATCAACTGAGGAATGGATAAAGAATATGACATTTTTACAGAATGGAGTATTATTCAGATATTTAAAAAGATAAATTTAAGGCTTTTGTAGATAAATGGATGCAGCTAGAAACTATATTGTTAAGTGAAGTAAATCAAACCCACATATGCAAACATCAGATTATCTCACTAGCGTGAGAAGTTGCAAGAGTACTGAAAGTCTAAACGATACAACGCATACTGTAAAAAGGAAAGAAATTATTCAATGGGAAGGAAAATCTGGGATGAGAAAAAAGACAAATATAGTAATGGAAAAAGCTATAGTTTGGTATATATGGAAATTTCTTTTAAACTACTTATGAACAATATTTGATGGTATTGAAAAGAAAACAAGCATTTTACATGTGGAGGAAATTTTCTCAACTTACGTTGCTAAGCGATAACAAGATCTTATATTTTAGTGACTTGACCGGCCAACCATTACACTCTTATCATCCTTTAGAACACATGTCCTTGGTGGGAATAATGGGGCCTTTCTAGTTTGTAGAGAAGTGACCAGTCTGATAAAGTAAGCTGGATTGAGACCTTCTTAAGCGTTGCTCTACTAATATAGTAGATGAGGACTTTAATAAAAACCTAGTGCAAGTTGTCAAGAATAAAGTGTTCCTTTTCCCAAATTTATTGCTTAGAGCAATAATGCCAGACTATGAAGACCCTACACTATATTGTACCATGGCTAAGAGCTTAGATTTTGGAGCCAGCCTGACTGAGTCCAAAAACTAAACTGTTCTTATAGGTTGTGTAACCTTGGAAAAGTTGTTTTTTCAGTCTTACCAAATAGATGTAATAAAAGTACCTGCCTCATAGTGTGATTGTTCAGAGTACTGTTATCACCACTGTCATCGCCAACATTGTCATAACCATCGTCTTCATTTTGATGAGGTGGTGCATATTTTAAAGGAGCTAAAACTAAAAAAAATTTTCATACAAATGGAAACCTTACCTTTTGCAATACTAGGAATTGAACGTACTAGGCCATTCATACTACATCCCCAGTCTTTTAAAGGTTTTCTTTTAAAATTATGAGACAGGGTTTTGTTACATTGCTAAATTATCCAGGCTGGGCTCTCATTTAGAACTCTCCTGTCTCAGCCTTTCAGGATGCTGAGATTTCAGACATGCACCACCCCAGCTAGCTACAAATCCCACTGTTGCAGAACTTGCTTTGAAAAGGATTGTTAGGAACCAAAGCTTTTGTGCAAACCTTAACTTAAATCTTGCAAAATTGAGAGCTAGTTGTAACTTTCTCATTTTTAAGGGAAATTAACATGTTCCTCCTGGCTTAAACTGCCAGTGGCAAATGCACACTTGTCCCACTGGGGGGCTTGTACTACCCATTGGGACTATACCATCCTGCCTAATGGGACAGTGAGGCATATACCACCTGTGCTTTAGATTCACCTAGTACTGAGGCATACAAATTATAGCCCATCATGAATGTATTAAAATGAAACTTTGCAAATATCAGTCTTTTGTCAACAGAACAGTGAAGGGCAAGCCATGGGATGTATGAGACTTGTGCTCCATGGATGGTGTGATAGTTAACTGAGGTTCAACTTGAATTGGTTTAGCACAGTTGTGAGTGTGTCTGGATGATGGACTTAATGTGGGGGGGAAAACCCATCCTTGATGTGGGTGGGGTGGCACCAACCAGTAGGTTTATAGCCTGGATGAAATGAAAAAGGAAAGAAGGAAGTCTTGCTTCTGTTTCTTCAGAGGAGCTCTCGTCTTCGCCAGTACCTTTAGATGCCCATCTGCAGGATGCTAGAGCACACTTGTCAGCCTTACAGTGATGACCCTTTGGCGTCCTGACAGAGAGTGACATGGAACTCTGCACTGAGCACTAGGACTTTGGCTTTGGGCTGGATTTACAGTCATCCACATCTGGATGCAGCCAGCCATTGTAAGGCTACTTCAAAAATCTGTGTCTGTCTGTCTGTCTTTCTCTCTGTCTCTCTTTCTCTCTATCTCTGTATCTGTCTTTCTGTCTATCTCACTGTCTGTCTGTCTCTGTCTGTGTCTGTCTGTCTGTCTCTGTCTGTCTGTCTGTCTGTCTCTCTCTCTCTCTCTCTCATCTTAAATCTGTTCCTATAGTGAACACTAATACACATGGGTCAGTTGGGATCTAACCCAGGTGATCACAGAGGTTTCATTTGATTTTTTCATAGTAGAGCCTTGATTCTGATTCACTGTATTCCAATTCCTGATTTTCTCCTTTTTGAGCCTATTTTAAACTTACACTATTTTATTATGCTGTATATACCTTTGTATGTTACTGTAAATTCTGTCTGGAACAGCATATGCATAAATATCTTTCAAACTGATCGTATCATTACTAACATTTGCTCGATATTTATGCTTGTTAGCCTGTCGCCATACAGAGAGGTACAGTGACTTTCCATCTGGACAAGATTTCTCAAATTTCATAGAAAGATGTCAAAACAGCCACATACTCATGTATTTTCCAAAACCTATGGCTAATATTGATCAAAACTAAATAGCTACCAATACAAGGTGCCTACTCTAGACCATATGAGATGATATATCTTTTACTTATGATAAATACTTGAATTCTCATAGGTTCAGGCATTTATTATTATTTCTGTTTTTATAAATTGGTCAGGCAGCCAAATAGCTCAGTGGATTAAAGCTCCTGCAAGCAGGCTCAGGGGCTGGGGGTTTGATCCCTGGGCCTGCCCTGCTGGTCTCACCCCAGGGGCACACTGAGATGGCAGTTGAGACTGGACCTGGTGGTGCTCGCCTATACTCCCAGCTGTTGGGAGGCTGTAAACAGGCGGATCACTGTGAGTCCAATCTATGTAGTGAGATCCTGCAGACCCTGTCCTAAATACCAATATATATATATATATATATATATATATATATATATATATATATATATATAAAAAATCAACATTTTCACATTTAGATTATCAAATAACTAAACCCAATATTGGTGTTGACCTTTGCTAGCCTCTAGGGCCGTTTCATCTTCTTTTGGAAATCCACACACGTAACTGTGGCAGTGCTTTATATTGGTCATCTTCAGATGTTGCTGTTGCCTTGGTGACAATTAGAGTCTACTTTAGAATGTGCCATGTGGCCACAGAAATCTATTTTGTTATACTGCTGTATTTCAATCATCAGAATGCTTTATTCTTTCCTAATTAATATGCATCTTATCTATCTGCAAGAAAAATCATGAAAATACTTTGTAAGAATGGTTCCCTTGAACTGCATAAAAAAATTTGCTCAACTTTTTTGATCACTCTCACTTATCAAAATGATGATCACTAGGGGGCTGGCAAGATGGCTTAGTAGAATAAGTGCTTGCTTGGTAAGCGCAAGGGCCTGAGTTCAAACCCCGGTTCCACCAAAAAAAAAAATGATGATCATCTCCAAAACATCTATATTTACTTATACATAGAACTATACACACTATACTAGTAGTATCTTATAATTCATGCACAAACCTCGAAATAATGGAATATGAAAGATAAAGGAAGCTGCACGTATTGGCATACACCTAGAATGCCAACACTCAGGAGGCTGAAGCAAGAAGATCACTGTGTTTTTGAGGCTAGCCTATGATACATAATTGAGTGTAAGTCAGCTTAAATTGCATAGTAAGACCCTGCTCAAAAAAAGATAAGCTATTAAATATTAATGTTGCAATAACCTTTGCTATGATTTTGATGAGTATATAACATTATGTTGGTTTCATTTTCCATGGTTTAGGATACAACTGCTTGGATGAACAATTTTAACGTTTTATTTTTATAGTTGATTTTAATGACTAAAAATACATAACCAAAAAATACATACAAAAATATATAACTAAAAATAAAAGAAATAAATTGTTGGGCCGGCCAGATAGCTCAGTGGACTAAGGCACCTGCTTAGGCAGTCGCAGGGTAAGGGATTCAATCCCCAGAGTGCCATGCTGGCCCTGCCCCCAGGGTGCACTGAGAAGGCAATTGAGACTGGGTATGGTGGCATGCACCTGTAATCCCAGCACTTGGGAGGCTGAACATGGGTGAATCACTACAAGTCTGATCTATGTAGTGAGACCCTGTAGGCCCTGTACTGAATACATAAACAAACAAAAAAGAAGTAAATTGTTGAATACTTACTAAATATCCATGTTCATAGTATAGTTCCAGATGCCAGTTATACAAATTATTTTTAATTAAGTTTATTAACACAACTTTGATATATATACTGATCACACTCATCACAGAGGACTTGCACCTATATGTTGTATGTCTCAGTTCTTTTTCTTTCCCCATTACTCTCCCCTCCCTCCGACACCTCTCCCTCTCCTTCTTTATAAAACCTTTGTTTCAATTTTATCTGTATTTTCCTCATTTTTTCCTTTTTACTTCCTTCCACCCAACCTGTTTCTCTTTCCCTTTGAAAATTTCTTCCTATTTCACCATATCTATTATATATTTTGTTTCTTATTTATACTGTCAGTTGCTCACACCAGAGAGACAGTGTAATATTTGCACATGTGTGTCTGATTTATTTCACTTAAGAGTGTGGTTTCAAGATCTATTCATTTAGCTATAAATGTCCAAGTTTATCCTTCTTTCTTTTTTTTATGTGTTTGGCACAGGGTCTCACTATGCAGATCAGATTCATAGTGGTCCTCCTGTTTTCAGCCTCCCCAGTACTGGGGTTACAGGCACACACCAACATGCCCAGTCTCCATTGTTGGCTCAGCATGCATGAGAGGGGTATGTGGTGCCAGCAATCGAACCCTGGTTCCTGCAATTGCCTAAGCAGGTGCTTAGTCTGCTGAGCTGTCCTGCCAGAGCTTTATTTGTCAGTACTACAACATTGTATGAAAAAACCCACATCTTTTTTTATCCATTCATTGATGGTTATTTGGGTTATTTCAAGATTTTGCTATTACAGACTATATTACTATAAACATGGGTATACATGTATTACTGTGGCATGATGCTTTTAGTTCTTTTGGGAAGATATCAACAAGGAGATTATCTGGTTCAAATAAAACCTTGTTTTTTGAGAACTCTCCACACTAATTTTTACAGCAATTAAAGCAGTGTACACACTCACCAAGAATGGAGAGGGTTTTTTTCCTCACAGCTGACCAGCATTTATAATGAGTTCATTTCTTGAATGGCCATTCTTTCTGGAGTGAGTTAGAATCTCAGTGTTGTTTTAATTTACATCTCTCAGATGATCAGTGATGCTGGACATTTTTTCATATATTTATTTGCTATTTGTATGTCTTCTGAGAAGTGTCTATTCATTTCAAATGCCCATTTGTTGATTGGGTCTTAAAATGTAGGGGATCTTAATTTTTTTTTTTTTTTTGGTACTGGGAATCAAACTCAGGGCGTTGCACTTGCTAGGCAAGTGCTGATGCCACTGAGCTATCTTCCCAGTCTTTAGGGGATCTAATTTTTAAAAATTCTTTATACATTCTAGATATTAGTCCTTTTTCTGAGGGATAACTAGCTACGGTTTTTCTCATTCTGTAGGTTGTCTTTTTCACTCCATTGGTGATTTCTTTTGCTGTACAAAAGCTTTTTTAATAGCATGAGATCCCAGTTGCTGATTCTTTGTAGTATTTCCCATGCCATCCGGCTTTTGTTTATGAAGTGTTGCCTATACCCATGTCCTTAACAGTTCTACCTAATCGCTCTTTCAGCATATTTACTATTTCTGTTTTAGTTTTCAGATCATTGAGCCATTCTGATTTTAGTTTAGTGTATGGTATTAGACATGGGTCTAGTTTTAGTCTTTGGCATATGGAAATACTTTTTTTTTTTTTTTTCCTGGAACCGGGGATTGATGTCTTTGGCATATGGAAAGCCAGTTTTTCTACCACCATTTATTAAAGAGACTTTCTTCTAATGAATGTGTTTGGACTCTTTTTCAAACATCAGGTTGAAGAGTATGTTTGAAGTTGTTTCTTCTTTTTATCTGTTCCATTGATCCTTAGGTCTGCTTTTTGGCCAGTATTTATGCTACTTCTATTACAGTGTCTCTATAGAATAATTTTAAGTTAGGGATTATGATGCCCCTGCCTTGCCTTTATCGTCTAGAAATTTTTATGCTATGCTAGGACTCTTCTGACTGGAAATAAATTTTAAGAATGTTTTCTCTAGTTCTTGGGGCTATACTAAAAGTTTTTAAATTGAGATTCATTAAATCTGTCTAACAGTTTTGGAAATATGGCTGTTTTCACTATTTTGGTTCTTCCTACACTACAGCAAGGGATCTTTTCATTTTTTGATATCCTCTTCAGTCCCCTTTTTTTTTTTTTGAGTACTGTAGTTTTCAGTGTAAAGGTCTTTCATTTCCTTCATTAGGTTGACTCCTTAGACTTTAACTTTTTCAGTAGATTATGAAAGGCATGGTTTCCCTAGTTTCTCTCATAGTGAGTTTGTATAGCTGTTTATTAGTCTTTGTGTCTTTTCCAAGGTACTATCTTTCCACTTTACTTGGTGGTGGTTTTTTTTTCCCCCTGTGGTACTGGGGATCGAACTAGGGACTGTATGTTTGTCAGGCAGGCACTTATGCCACTAAGCTTATATCCTTGGCCCTTTCCACTTTATTTGGGATGAAGAGTTGCTATCTATTTGTCTCAGCACCTACTCCTTTGGTACTGCATTATGGGGATGATTATGACCACCGATTATCACAGGATTGTCATACACAGAAGAACAACTGATTACAATAAGTATGGCATCCTGGCTAAAGTAAAACAGCAATAATGATATCATCAAGCACAGTCTTGAAACTGACAACCTGTGGCAGCTGCTCACTTTGTATCTCTAACCCTAAGAGCAAGACCTATAGTTATTTAACAACATCCAAGATAAACCAAAGATTTGTATGCAGTGGGTTTCCCCTTGGTAGAGTGATTTTATCTTATGAAGAAGGTAAATTTAAGTGGGCTGGGTGTAAAACTTGGAGAAGTTGGAGATAAGGACAGGAGAGAAATAATGAAGGAGAAAGCAAAAGAATATTGAAGCAAACCAGAAAAACTGAAGATAATTTTCACTCATAAGTAAATATCAGAAAATTAAGAAAGATCACTGAAGACAGAGAGAAACATGACAAAGAAAACAAACCAAACAGTAAAAGTCCAAACCTACAATACCCTCCAAAAAATGAAAGCAAAAATAAATAAATAAATAAAATTCTTCTCATGCCCCCAGATCTGTGTTATTTCCTTTATCAGAGCTGAAATTTGTGTTGAATTAACTCACCAAGTCTAGAATTACTGCTGAATGTGGGGCTGATTTTAGCCACATCACTGACCTTTTCATACATGTTTGTCACAGGAAAGGGGGAGTATACTTGTCTACCACTGGCCAAGGCCATTTGCCTGCTTGAATTACTATTCACAGAACAGGGGGCTGCTTCCAGTCCTTTGTAGCTAGGACCAAGATTGGCTTTTTGCAGCTGCCAGAATGGACTCTGGGTGGTCCTGGCTCCTACTTCTCATCGGAGTTTTCTCCAGCCTGCTGTCCAACTGCCAACTGTCTACTGTGACCAGATGGCCCTTCTCTCTTTCCACTCTAGGATCTTGGCAGTGAAGTTACCCTGGCACTATTCTGGTGTAGAGCTCAAGCCTTGAGCCCTTTGAAACAAAATAACAATCCCACCCACCCACTACTGCTTTTCTACATGATTGTGTGTCAGGTGCTACATTAGTTCATTCACCAACTGCTTCTGGGGTTTGGGGTTATTCATGAAGCAATGTCTCTCTCTTTTTTTTTTACTCTTGATTCTGACTAGAAAGCTCTCCCACTCCAGATCACGTTTTAGTCTTCCAGTGAGGAGCAGAGTTGCTTTTGCTGTCTCCTTGCCTGCCAGGTCAGCTACACTGCTGCTCCAGCCGTACCTTGAGGTCTCAGATCTGCAGGGGTGAGCTATTTCTTCTGTAACAGTGAGTCCTGTGTTCCTCTTCTCCACTGTAATTTCCCTCATGGTTCCCATGAACCCTGCACTCCCTTTGCATTCTCTATGGCTTGGTGTTTGCCAGAGTCTTGGCACTTTATTTTGGAGAAGCTGAGCAGCTGACACTCAACACTCCGCCATTTTCACAAGTTCTTTGCTGCTGTCCCATTTTCCCTAGTCTGAGCATGCTGCATTATATGTTGTAACAAATTATTCATACTTTATAGAAATTCTTCATTTGGGAGAGTTACAAGATGAAACATCTTTTTAAATTTTTTTTTTTATGAGCAGAATATATTTATTGAGAGAAAGAAAGCTCCTGTCCTGAAGGGGGCGAGCAGGTAGTTCCCCCCAAGATGAAACATCTTTTAGGCAATAACTTTAATAAAATATTTGAAATCTACTTTCTATTGTTTATTCTGTTTTATAAATTACCTTGACATAAATGTTTTACTGTTTCAATTTATTTATTTATTTATTTATTTATTTATTGGTGGAACCAGGGATTGAACTCAGGCCCTTGC
>NDGM010243024.1:0-11676 GCA_002564305.1 Octomys mimax | reverse complement strand
TTGCTTCAGTAGACACGGCCTCCTAGATCCCTATTTTTGTTGCCAACAAGTTCAGTTCAACACAAAGGTTGCTTCTGTTCTCTCTCTGGATGAGGAATCTGAACCCACTGCCACAAAGGGAAGTGTAAATTGTCAATGTGTTCTGTCTATGTTTTTGTTTTTCTCTCTGTGATTGTCAATTTTCCATGTTGCTGAGGAGAAAGGCTTTGTTAGTGGGGTGTGAACAATAAATCAGTTAATCTAGGAAGAGTTTTGAAGGGTATTTTAATTTTCACTGCTTAAGTTTTGCACTGCTGAGGACCAGAACTAGGGCCTCACACCTCGTAGGGAGGTGCAAATCAATTTAATTTTTATTAATTTAATTTTGTAATGTTGGAGTTTTTAAAATATAGAACTTACAAAAACATTTTAAGTAAAATCTCTCTCCAGGTGGGATAGTTTGCTTTTAAGTAGTTGTCTCTGTACTTAAGTTACAAAGCGTGAGCTGTATTAGAACTGAGGTACACAGTTTAGGTTCTATTTGGTTTATTCCGCTAAGGGTTCTTCACCTCGAGTGGGGTAGCTGGTGAAGTTTGAGGAGCTCGGATCACAGGGTTTACAGAATGATACACCAGTAATATATTTCTGTCTGTCAGCAAATGTGTTTCTTTCCAGTGACTGTGTGATTGGGCTGGCTTATTGTTACCATGTCTTAGGTTAAGACCAGCAAGGCATCCTGTTTTGTGTGTGGTAATGCTTGGGGGCGGGGGAAAAGTCATCATGCAGTTAAGGAGCACGTAAGATCTTTCTGGATCATTGGATCTGAGATGCTATCGTAAGTTTACCCAACAGCATACTCACTGAGACCAGATACTATTTTGTGAAATCAATAAACAATAACCATGGGAACAAAAAGTGTTGTGTTGTAGCACGAGAAAACCAGCATACACACAGCAAGATATCTTCTTGGCAGAAGATATCGATTAAATGAAAGCATGCATATGAGTTTAGATGAGCCCCCAGATAATGATATTTTCAAGGGGACTGTGGAGGGCGCTAATTTGATGATTATTATACAACATTTTTTGAAAGAGATTTCATTTGAGCTTTGTTAGCTTAGGAAGTCTTAACTGCTTTGAATCAAACAGTTCTTTTTTAAACAAAGATTGAAAGGCCTGCAGTAAATTACTATACATTAAGTCATTGTAACTTTGGGGACAGTTTGCCTGGCACTGTGTCTGGCACATTGGAAACATTCTTTATGAGCTGTACTTTATTCCAAAAGTGCAAGACTCTCACTCTGTAAGGTTGAATTCCAGTTTGCCCTTGTCCAAAACCACCTTGGAAAACGTTGATCTATTTTCTTGTTGATGTGGGGCAAGTAGGTAAGTTCCTTAAGGGTCTGATTGTTTTTAAAAAATATTTATTTATTTATTTATTTATTTATTTATTTATTTGGCACACTGTCTTGCTACACAGCTTGGACTCATAGTGATCCTCCTGTCTCAGCCTCCCCAGTGCTGGAATTGCAGACCTGTGCCACCACACTTGGTTTCAGGAGCCAGCATGCCTGGAGTTTAGGCATGTAGTACCGAAGATCAAACCCAGGTCTTTGTGCTTGCCAGGCAGGCACTTAGACCACTGAGTTATCTCCTCAGCCCCAGGTCTGGTTATTTTTTATACTAAATGGCCTACAGCTTGGATACGACCCATCAGGAACATCAGGATTCAGCTGCTTCTTTCTTACTGGTCACGAGCACAGTACTGACAGTCATAGAGAATGGGTGCAGAAGGCAGCAGAGCTGGCCCTGCCCCATGGGCTTCTGGGGGAGCACTCACTCTAGGAGGCAAGATAGTACGCCCGCTCTGAGGTCCATTGTTTGTGGGCTTGTGGTCACTTCCAAATGGAATAGCTCAGATTTGAAGGGCTAGAAACAATTGCAGTAGGGACGCTGTCTTCTCCCAGGCCTTGGTTTGTTTCAAAAGCTGCGTGGAACCCATGGGATGACTCCAGAATTGCCTGTAATGGGACATTTCATATGACAGCCCCAGTCATCCTCAGGCTTTGCATCCAAATAGGAACCTGCTTTCCTGGAAACCCCTGCCCCTTCTGCAGCACTGGGTTTGTCTGTCATTATAATGCCCATGTGTAAAAACATAAAATCATTTCCTCTTTTGTGGAAGGTATGTTCAAGTGCTTCTTAAAGAGACTTTACTTAGCTTTCTGTATAATTAATGACTATAAAAGATATTTGAAGTACTTCTGAACTACAAAGGTCTTTGTTAAGGGGTTTGTTCCCCCCCACTGCAAGTACTGTTGCTAAAGGGCCTTCCTACCCACCAGCATTTGTCAGGGCTTCTTAGTGCAGTTCTTCCCAGGGCCTTGGATATTACAGTGTATGTATCAAAGTAAAGGGAGGAAGTCACTGTGAGGAACAAGTGTGGTGCATGAGCAGAGGTAGACATCCCAGCCCTAAGCTGTGGAGCCTCAAGCCAGATCATCTTCTTGGTTTGCAGTGGGGATTGCCAATGGTTGGAACAGGTAGTGCTTGAAAAACACTTAGTGCAAAATGCCTAGCACATCAACATGGAGGCCTTAGCTGTAGCACATCCCTTTGAACTGAGATTGAGTGGCCTGGTGTCCTTCTTGCTGAGCAACTTTCCAGTACAGCAAAAAGAGCCCAGAAGCATGTGTCATCAGCGTTGGGCTCCAGTTTGGTCTCCAACAAGACCTTTGTTACTTGGCCACTGTGATGGTCTCTTTCTTCATTTTGGAACAGATAGATCGTCTTGACACCTAAGATCTGGCCCTAAAGTTGTGTTTTAGGGCTGCTGTACTGAGCTCAAAGGATGGGCATGCTCAGCTTCGGGATGGACAGATGTCATCTCTGAGTGACGATGAGAAAAATGTTTGGTTATCCTTATTTCTTTTATGATTGGTAGGGAATAGTAAAATAGCCTACTACAGAGTCACCTGCAGAAAGATAAGCCAGAGTTACAGTCTGCTTGATACTTTGTAATCACTGTAAAAGTTACTGTACATCTGAGTCCAAATCAAAGCTGTATATTCCTTTGTCCTGAAAGTCAGTGGCATTATTTGTTTTTTGTTTTCTCTGATACAGAAATATACTATATTAGTAGGCAACAATACAATTAGTATTGTATTTTTAAGTGAAATTTCGGCCAATTTGCATGTAGGCATCTGTAAATGGATAGGTTTTCAACCCTCTATTTATATTGTTAATCCAAGCTTAAACCATAAAGTAAACTTAATGCCTGTTCTTTGAGCTTTGATTATTTTAACTATTGAGTGGGTTGCATTAGTGTAAAGCATTTGATTGGATTAACACGTAAGCAGGATATCTTTCAAGGAAGACCGCAGATTTTTAAGTAGCAGATTTTCACACTGATGGTTTGAACATGGTATTGTTCCGTGTAGATTTTACCTCCATGAGAAAAAAAGAACAAGTGTACTTGGTTAGTTGGCTTTCTACAAGTAAGTTACCGAGAAACTAGACAGATTTGTGATGTTTCTCCCAGAAACCGAAACTTGTATACTCATGCACAGAATGAGTAGTTTCTCTTATTTTTATTATAAACACACATCATAATGCACTTAATCCTTTTATTAAGCTCTAGTTTTTCATCATCATGTGCTGAAGGCCTGGCTTACTATTGCTTTGGTCAATTTTTAAAGGGGTTGATATTCTCTTAGGTATATATAGGATGGAGACGGATGTTACCAGGTCTTCTTGCGGTGTCTTGTCTTAAAGCTGGGGTTTGGATGCAGGAGGCAGTAGTAGCTGACCTAGGTCATAGGTGAGGCCATATAGTAAAGGAGCCTCTTTCTTTATTGAGGAGTTTCCATGTCATCCTAACCAGTGAAGGGCATGTTGGGAGGGAGCAATGTGATTATGTTTAAGGACAGCTCTTCTGCAGAGAAGGACTTAAAGTAAAGGATTGGGTCTTTGTGTGGTCCAGGCCCAACATGACAAGGGTGCTGAAGTTGGTGGGCCCAGGCAGGAGGGGTGTGGCTAGACAAATCCGTGTCCTGCCTTCCTTCTAAGCACTTGGGCGCTCCTCCTAGGCATCTGGTCTATGGAGGCCCCATGCCATTTTCTTTCCTGGCTGAACATGCCAGGAAGCAGAGCCTCCATTTCTGTCAGCAGTGGATTCCCCCTCTGTGCAACCTCCTTGCTTTGCAGGGCTTCCCTCTGCTCTTCTCCATTCATGTCTTGCATCAGCCAAGGCAAAAAGGCCTGAAAGACCAGCTTTGTTTTCCTTCCAGCTTGTACTCTGAACTCTCTTAGCCAACAGCCTTGGCACCACCTCACTGCCATCGTCAGTCCCAAATTAAACAACTCTGTTATGAAAGCTTGTGCTCAGACCACACATGCGTGCCTCTGTGCATCTTCTTCCACTTGCTTTTGTCCCTTCACCCTGTTCAGTTGAGCAAGTGAGTGTGTGCAGGGTATACATCATCCCTGGGCTTTCTGCAGTGAGACCAGCACCTTCAGCTGATGTAAAAGAGTAGCTTTGAGCCGTCTCTTTTGATGACCTTGAAGAGATGCACATCAGTTTGTTAATAGGGAATGTTGGCAGTTTCTTTAAGCAAAGTCGTTTTCATCATAGAGTATAGTCTTCATAAAAGGAGTTTGCCCTTTTTGCAGAAAGCTTTGTGTTGCGCTTTGTTTTGTTTTTCTGGAAGACAGTGGAGGTATTCTTTGAGTATTATCTGCTAGAAAATGCAGAGGAGCTCTTACTATTAAATGGGACTCTGGAGAAGATACTGGTGATTCCTCCTGAGTTGTTGATGCCCTGGAACCACAGTAGGAGATAACTTGTTCTTAGTTTCATTTCACCATTATTTATACCATACTGAACAATGTTAAAAGGTGTTCCTAACATCCCACCCTGCTTCTCTCACCCACCCTTGATGTCACCCCAGGCCCGACAGTAATACAGGCAGGCCTCACAGTCACCTCTCGGGAGCCGGTTTGCCTGTCAGCATAGTGTGGCCGATGGGCGAGGGGGCTCAGATTCCCTGGGAGACATCTTTGGCTTACCTGCCTGGTAGCGTGACAGATGTGTTAATTCAGACAAATGGATCATTTAATGAATAGAAATTTAATTTACACATAAGGATTAAGTTTCTCAATGTTAGCCTTTGCCACATCAGATTTCTCTGAGAGAGCCAAGGAGAAAATGAGAATCCCTGAACATTAAAGAAAAGGGAAAGTAATTTCTAAAATGTAGATGGGATCTTTTCCTTTCAAGAATTTGAGTTGCTTAAGTAGATACTTAGCAAGGTAATCTCCTGGGCTTAAAATTGAGCAATTTTAACTGTAGGAATCTTGGGGATCTTGGGACATTTCAGCCCTGAAACCTGAGTCAAAGTTTAGTGAAGCCAATTTGGTTTCAGTAATCACAGCTGACAAATATTTATTGTGTGTCTGGGGACTTTGAAAGGACAGCGAGCCGGTCCACACAGGTTATTGAAGGCTGACATCAACAAACTGTTCTCAACAAGGGGCAAGGTAAATTCAGGTGAAGCAATTAGAAGTGATGGTGAGAGTGTGTGTCTTATTGTTCATGTGCTACCATACCTGGAACAGCAGGGGGCATAACTAGGGGACCTAAGTTCTAGAAAAGCCAAGTCATATTTGACAGTGTCCAAAAGAAGGTCCTGTGGTGCAGTTAACAGGATAAAGTTTGATGTAAGCAAGGCTGACAGTGGATTTTAGGTGGGATCAGAGAGGTTCCGCACAGTCGCTGATCACTGACTGAGGGGTCTGTGGAGTTACAGATGAATGAGTTAGAATCTTGCCTTGCTTTCCGCAGCAGACTGGTTCTCACGCCGTGTTTGGACTTGCAAGTCGGTGGGTGCTCAAGCCCCTTATGGGACATACCGTAGTATGTTCATATCACCTACCCATGTTCTCTTAAATCATTTTTGGATTTCTTATACTACCTAACACAGTGTAACTGCTGGGAGAAGATGTCACACTGTATTGTTCAGGGAGTGATGAGGAGAAAAAAATCTGCACCTGCTCAGTACTGGCTTAGTTTTAAAAAATATCATCAGACCACAGTTGGCGTGCATGGCTGTGGAGCCCACAGACGTAGATGGGCAGGGTTGGCTGTTTAGTCTTCTCTCTGTAGGGAGCTGACAGCCCAACAGGGGCTGAGTTACTTGTAAGGGTTGTGGAACGTCAGGGATCCTGACACAGCATTCAAGCTTTGGGAATACAATCTGGAGTGGTGTAGCCTTAGAAACCTGCATCATTTAGGACAGCCTCTGACTGTCTGGCATAAAAGGTTCCAGAATGCTCTTGGCTCAGGGAGGCCTGGCCTCTCAGTGCCTGTAGGCTGGGCTGCTGGAACAGGGGTCCCTGAGACTTGGGTCCTCAGAATGGCCTGGTGTGATCATTGAAACAAAACAGTGCCCATACTTCTGTGTCCGCTGGCACTGAGGCCTGTGGAGAAGGTGGGCTCAGATTCCCCAGGCTCCGGCCTCTTGAGTGAGCCTGCAGCTGAAACCTGAGAGCAGAAAGCACGGCTGCTCCCTCCCAAGGCTGCCCGTACTGGGAAGGCTCAGCCGCAGCATCTGCCTAAACCAAGTTTTATTTTAAGTGGAAATCTCATGAAAAACCAACATAAGCAAGGGAAGCATTTTGTATAATTCCTGTTAGGAACAAACATCCAATTTGATCTTTAAAAATAGGACTATAATGACTACTGCCTGTTTCCAAACACCAACTATGCCTAGAAGCTGCCAGTCTGAGATGCTGCTGGTAAAATATCAATTTACTGAAACCGTTTAAAACAATTCTACCTCTGCTCCAATTCGTGCATGTTACCCTTTGGCAGGATTAGGCTGATTTTAATACTGCACTCCTACTAAAGAGCTAAGAAGCTGTGGAACTGGTATACTTAGTTGACTGATCCTTCTCATATTAAGCCTGTGATATGTTATTACCAAGTGCCAGTAATTTTTTTTCTTAAAACACTCTTGTGGGTTTATCTGTATTTGTCATTAAGGCTCTGCTAAGCCTAGGAGTGGGCTGGCAGGGAATTCTTGGCCTTGGCAGGTGAGCCCTGCGGACCTGGCTCTGTTTGGGGGTTGCCATGGATCTGGGTCTTGGCAGAAATGACCAGCGCACTTTCATATATAGTGACAGAACAGAGGAGTCTGGTCTGTGAGCTTCTGGGGCTCCTTGGTGGGGGTCTCCAGGTGGTTCTTCAGCCTAAGTATGATAAGACCTTTCTATTTATCCCCAAGAAAGTCTTCAGCAGTTTGCGTGTTTTAGTAGCTTTTGCAGTAAAGGGACCTCACTGGTGACAAAGGTACTACCTGAGATGTCTAATGATAGCTAGCAGTGGGACAGCTGAAACCCAGCTAAGTTTTAGTGGAATGGAACAGAAGAAGCCCAGCATGCTTAGGTCTCTGAGCTGGCCTCACTCTACCGTGGTGGGCTGCCCCAGTCTCCTTCCAGGGCAGTAGTCTGTAGCTTGCCCTTGACTTCATTCAGGTTGTCTGCATGTGCTGCGAAAGAGGACGGCTGGACATGTGGGTCCAGGGCACCAGAGGAGGGAGGTGTGGTCACCACTGTGTCACCCTGAACAGGAAGACAAGCAAGCATGTTTCTTAGTGTCTCACCACTCTGCCTCCCTTGTCTTTCTCTCCTCAGAGAGCAGAGCTGACATCCGATAAAGACATGTACCTTGACAACAGCTCCATTGAAGATGCATCGGGCGTGTACCCCATTGATGATGATGATTATGCTTCCGCTTCTGGCTCAGGTAAGACAGGCTCTTTCTGTGCACAGGACGCCATGATCTGCACTGGGTCACACAGGCATTGTGTTGTGTTCTGGGAGACAGGCAGGATGGGTTACACTTGAGAGTCAGGTCTCTGGCCTCACAGGGCCTCGGCATGAATTACAGCTTTCTGACACTTCCGCTGTGAGACTTTGGGAAGTTCCTTCACTTTGCTGAGCCTCAGTTTCCTCATGTATGAAACAGAAAGTAATAATCTTGCAATGGAGCTGTTGTGAGGATTGAAAGAGTAAGCATATTTTCCTTAAAGTTGATTACGACTTTCAGAATAATGCCATGGAAACCACTCTTACAGAAATTTCTCAAATACTAGTTTTGTAGAACTGCCTTCTCTGGGCTGGTGAGATAGCTCGCAGAGTAAGTGCTTGCTCAGGCAAGCACAGGGACTAGGATTTTATCCCTGGCACCACAGGCCCCACTCCTGGGTACACTGAGCTGGTGAAGACCAGGCGTGGTGATGCAGCCCTGTAATCCCACTGGGGAAGGCTGAGACAGGAAGATCACGATGAGTCTGAGTTGCGTAGTAAGATCTTGTACCAAATACATTAAAAAAAAAAAAAAAACCTCCCCACTCTGTGTTAAAAATTACAGATGAGACTAAAAAGCTGTTATCCTCGCCTCCCATGTATTACTTAAAAGCAGGAAGGAAAATGTAACGGCCACATAAGAGCAGGGTGGGGTGAGATGCTCCACTTCCTTGGACTGTTATCTCTGTGCGTATTGTCTCTGTAATGCAAACCACCCCAAACTTCAGTGACTTAGAACAACGGGCATTCATCCTACTGTTTGCAGCTGGACAGTTGAGACCTGGACCTCATATACCAGAGAGAAGGCCAGGGGGCAGCGTGGCTGGGCCTGGCTGGGCTCCCTCCTGTCTCACAGCTGAACAGACTTGGCTGTGGTCTGCACTGTTTGTCACCCTGTGGCTGGCCAGCGTTGTGCTCAGTGATCAGATGGGTATTGAGTGGGCAGGTGGGAGCAAATCCTCCTGTGGCCCAGGCTTAGAACTTGCCACATCATACCTTCTACCAGCTTTTGTTGGTCAAACCAAGAGAAAAGACCAGTCCAGAACCTGCCTCCTAGTGGAAGGAGCTATGGTGGTTCCCATGTCAGGGTGTCAAACCCAGGAGGAATAAAGGCGCCTAGCCAATTTCCCGTCTACCTTACCTGGCAAATGTTTCACTTGTGTCAAAAACGGTCCCCAAGAATGAAAGAACCTGTGTGCATGTTTAATTAATGGGCCATTAAGGAATTGAGGAATTTGTGGTCAACAGTATATAAGAAAAGTCTTAACCAGATCTTTCTTGTTCAGGGTTTTTATTATAGATTCAAAGGATGGTAGAAGTTTTGCTGAGTGTAGATGTGTGACAGGCCGATTGGTCCAGACCAAATTAAAATATACTGTATCTTTGGTAGAGATCTAGTCCTACATGATACGAGTGTACTTTCTGTTGGAAAATGGCAAGTCTGAGACGAGGGCTGGTGGCTGACCTACTAATGCTGAGCTTACAATGCAGCCCGAACGTAAAAATAGCCCGAGCTATTCTTGAGAGTGTGACATGTATCACACACGCAGAATGAGTGTGAAAAGAGTTGTTCTCCATAGTCCGCAACTCTATTAATATCTTCCACTCATAGCAGTTTTGTTTAGTACTTCAAAAGTGCTTAGTAACTGTCATTTTCAAAACGTCCCAAAGGTAGGTCGGGATACTCTTCTGCCCCCATTTCACAGATCTTAGGGTCAGAGCTGCTGTGGGTCTGTAGTGTAGCACAAGTCATTTTACTGCCAAGGCTTTCCATATGTTCAGAGAAAGCAGGTGTGCCTTACTGCTTGGGTGCCCTCCGCGCTCATCCAGATGAAAGACTGGAGCTCGTGTGGGTTGTAGAAATCCTGAACATGCTCATCACACAGACGAAGATGAGGCTTAACCTCTAGCTTTTGGCAAATAGTTACTGTGAGAAAGTTGGAAGACCATTGTTCTTTCTTGGAAACTACTCTGTACTCTTCTGCCTGGGTGTCGCTTTTTAGCCTCCAGGTAGTGGTGATGCCTGTGACTATGCTCTGTGATGCTCTTACTGTGTGTCTCCAATCCATGCAGCATCCCTGGAAGTTCAGATCCTATTATTATTTCCATTTTCCATAAAATTAAAGCATGGACGAAGAAGGAACTTGCCTCAGGCCACACTGTCAGAAAGTAATGGAGCTGGGACAGGGACCATGGAGTGGGGCTATAAAGTCTGCTCTCTTTCAGGCCTGTGCCGTTTTGCCTCCCTGTGTCATCACACCTTGATCTCAACTTAAGCAGTCTGTCCTACATGGTGCCAGATTCCTCAGGAAACAGAGCTATCTGCCATGTAGCCTAACTCCTGGCTGGCTGTCCAGTAGGGAAGTTGGACAAGAAGGTCTAAAGGTCCAGCGGTGCTTCCCAGAATAGAGCGGCCTGTGTTACATATGTGGAGCCAGAATGGGCACAGGCCAACATGAGAACATTCCTAGGCATTTGTCATGTGCCACAGACAGTGCCAAGTTCCTAGAACGCAGACAAAAAAGACTTGCTTGGTTCCCACCCCTAAGAGACCAAGAGTCTAATGAGAGAAACGTAGGCACAACAGTGATGATGCTAACATCATGGGATGGGTGGCACGAGGGAAGGAGGTGCTGTCTGACAAAAATTCATGAGTTGAATAACAGATTTTGGCTGTAGATGGCAGAATGAGCACAATGGGACCCCGCTAAAGGGACATTGAAGATCAAATTGGTCATAAACTCACAGGGACAAACAAGAGCAGTAAAGGACACAGAAGTTGCCAAGTTCGGAAAGCTGGGAAGCAGATGAGCCAGTTGTAACAGCCCTGGCAGATCTCAGAATGCGAGAGTTGGCCAGGAGTGGGGGGAACTGAGATGTACCCCTTTCAGGACTGCAGGAGCTGTGGAGGCATTCTTGCCTCTGATGGCCCTAAGAAGAAAGTGGGAGTGCTAGCGGACTCTGCCCGAGTTCATCGGAAGTGTGCCGCAGAAGAGAGTAAATCTCCTGAATGCAGAAGAGAGTAGATCTCCTGAATGCACAGAGACTCATGCTCTTCTAGAGGGAGAGTAGAAGCTTATTGGAGCTTTGGGCTTACCTGAAGCAGGGGAAATAATATTTAGATTAAAAGTTGTTTGATGCTGAGGGCTGTCCCCAGCTGTCTTCTCCTGGTCAGTTCCAGAATGCCGGTGGGCCATCCTTTATCCCCGACTCCACCCTCACCATGACCCTCTAGGTAGGGGACTGAGATGCTTGCTCCTTGCAGGGAACTGGACCAACTCAAGAAAGCAGTGCAGAGATGGTGGCCTTGGGAGTTCCACCCTAACTACTGATGCCCACATGGGACACACACCACTTCCTATACGTTCAAAGCATTTAGTTAGCATTTTCCTCTTCAAATATGAAAAGGCCACTGAAGAAAGATCAGAAACTTCCCCTGACCTCCACCTTGGAGAGGATAGGAACTCACAGAGAAAAGAACTTTTTAAAAAGATTCGAAAAGGAGAATATAAAATCTGGGTAAATTTGTAACTGAGGATTGAATTAGTAATCATGGTTGTTTCATTAGAAAAGACCCCATACAAAATGACTTCAGTGATGAATTCTACTAGATGTTCAAAGAATTAACATTAGGGCTGGCCAAATAGCTCAGTGGATTAAAGTGCCTGCAAGCAAGCATCCGGGCCAGGGGTTAGATCTCTGGGCCTGCTGTGCTGGTCCTCACCTCGGGGCACACTAAGCCAGCTATTGAAACTGGGCATGATGACCCGTGCCTGTAATCCCAGCACTTGGGAGGCTGTAAACAGGCGGATCACTACAAGTCTGATCTAGT
>NDGM010242889.1:0-10466 GCA_002564305.1 Octomys mimax | reverse complement strand
GCATGGTGGCACATACCTGTAATCCTAGCATTCAGGAGGCTGAGGCAGGAGGATCACTGCAAGTTTGAGGCCCACCTGGGCTACAAAGTGAGTACAAGGCGATACTGCATGTAGAATGAGACCCTGTCTCAAAAAAACAACAAAACAAAAAAGTGACAGGATTTGGACCCCATGACCCTGCTCCTCCATTGTGCAGGGCTTGTGGTTTTGCTCTTTGTTGCCCCTACAGCTGGTACCCTTACCTGCTGGTGAGGACTCCAGGCTCCCCAAGGCTCCCCAACCCACTCTTCCCTCCTGTTGGGCCCTTTGAGCACCTCTGGCCCCAGCACCCACATCTGCTCCCGTATGTATTGGGACAAATAGCTGCTCTTGCTTAAGTTTGAGGCCTATGACTCCCCATCCCCAACCCCAGGGCCCGGCGAGCCATCTGTAGCGCCACCCCACCTAGGAAGGCCTCTCTGCCGGCCCACGTTCCTGACTGGCCTCCCTCATCCAGCTATCAACTTCCTTCTGTTGCGGCCACCACAGGGCCCCAGCTATGCAAAAAGGGACAGGACACAGCTGTGTCCATGCCTCGATGCCCTGGGCGCCAAGTTCCCCGTGATGTGGCTGCCCAGCACATAGTCCTGCCCTTCAGGAGGGGCAAGCAGACCCCGTGGAGCCCAGGGACTTGCTGCACCAGTGTGACCTGTGGGCTCCTCCTGTTTCCCTCTGCTGGGAATACCGACGTAAACACCGGGCAAGGTGAGGCTGTGAGGGCCAGGAGTTCTGGGTGGAAGCCTGCGCCAGGGCTTTTGGGTTTCAGGTGGCTTAGGGTGGGGCGACAGTAGTGAGACAGCCAGGGGCAGATAGAGGGCCGGCTGAAGCGTGTGAGCGCAACAGAGCTGGGCTCGATCTGGACTGTGTCCCGACTGTCCCTCATCATCCAGTGTGTGAGAATCTTGGAGCAAGGTGGCGGCACACAGCGCAGGTTCAGCAGAGAAGCAGTGTGAGGACAGAGGATTGGTCCCGCCCTAGATGGCCTGTCACATGGACACTGCAGCGGGGACACAGCACCCTGTAGTCCTCATATCTCCCTGGGCCAAACCTCCTACTCTGATGTCCCTCGTGGCAAGCGAGACCCCTGCAGAACAGCCCGACCTGCCAGAGCTTGAGTCCGAGTTAGAGTCCCGTCCTCTGCAGGACAGGGGAAGTGCAGCACGGCACTGTGGGTCCCTACTGCTCCTTCCAAGAGCCAGCCGGCTCACAGAGGGCTGAAGGAGGCTGTGTACTCCCTGCCCCAGGCCCCAGTGGGGTGGTGGATCTGCATTCCTGGAGAGCACGGAACACCTTTGGGCTGTCCTGGAGACTAAGGGAAGGGGCCGCAGCCAGAGCGCTCAGGCAGCCTCAACAGCGGGAAGGGTGGTGAACAGAGGGACAGGGACAGGGACCTGGCCCAGGCCAGACCTGGCTCTGCCATGCTCCCCTGAGTGGTCCATGCTGTGCAGCCAGGACTCTGGCCTCCAGAAGCTGCAGAGACAAAGGGAGCTCCCACATACCCAGGTCACAGAACCCACCATGTGTATTCCCTGGTCTCTTCTCCCTCTGCAGTCAGTCTCACTGAGGGCAGCATGCATGGAACAGAGGAGGGTGAGGTACATGTGATGGACGCAAGAGAAAGTGGGTGGATGAGCAGGTTGATGGGTAGGTGAATGGATGGATGACTGAATGAGTGAATGAATGAGTCAATGGATGGGTGGATGGATGGGTAGTAGATGAATGGGCAGATGAATGGATGGATGGATGGATGGATGAGCAGATGAACGAATGAATGAATAGGTGGATGGACAGATGGGTGGGTGAGTGAGTGGGTGGGTGGATGGATGGTGGATGGATGCAATGGATGGTTGAGTAGATGGATGGATGGCCAGTGGGAGTATACAGATGAAGTGGACGAGCTGAACGTGACTGTATTCAACCAACCATCTTGTTGATCACTCTAATTTAACTACAAGCCTCAAGGGGGTGCTTAGCTTGGCCAGCGACCCTACTTAGTCTGTCTTGTTTTGGGCGAATCCCCATTCTCTTCTTGCTTAATCTGCAAACACCTCTTGCTTCCCCTCAGGCTAACCCAGAAGAGAACTTCGTGTTCCCACTACGAGTCCTAGAAACCACCCACATATCTGCCACCACCAGGATGTGGGGGCCTCTCTGTTTCCCTGGAGGAAGCATGCCCCACCTGTGGGCACCAGGCTCAAGCTCTTCTCACGGGCCACCTTACGGATGGATCATGGAAGCATGGCTGAGCTGGTGGATCGATGGCTAGCCAGGTGGGTGGATGTGGCTGTGTGGGGATGGATGGGCCTGGTGGTAGTGGCAGCCACCAGGGAGGGCTGGCGACTAGTGCATGGTGGACAGAGGCACTCACAGCTGGACAGGGCAGCGGGAGGGTGCAACCTGGCAGCTGAAGGGTGGGAGGACTGGGCTGCCCCTTTTTCCCAAGTCCTAAGGCAGAGGCAAGGCCCCCTCAGCCTCTTGATCCCTGGGGCTGAATGGCCTGCTGACCACTCTTCTCTGGCAACTGGGATCAGGCAGGGTCCCTGGAAGAGTATGCAGGTCACAGGCTGGGTATATGTGGAAGAAAAGAGGCACAGACACGTGTACATGTGTACAAAGCCGTACATGTACACACATGTGAGCACGAGCCTTTCTGCATTGGTCTGTTCACGGGCACATGTGTTCACATACCTGGATGTGCATTGTGCACACACGCACTAGGTGGTATGAGCAGGCAGACCCACATAGAGGTGCGTGCATGCACATGTATATGAGTGTGTATACACATTTACACAGTTCCTCCTCCCAGTCACAGCTTGACCCTCACCTGTTCCCTGGGAGGCTTTGCCAGGGAGGGGATGTAACACCAGCCACAGATAGAGGTCCTGGTGGTGGCCATAGGTGCCGCATACCCAGCCGCTGCCTGAGCCTGACCCTGGCCACTTCCCACCCTGCCTTGCGTCATGGAGATGTCCCAGCAAGCCTGGAAGAGCCCTGCTGGTCCTGCTCCTCCCATGCTTTGGAGGGCAGGGATGGGTCCAGGACGCACACTCCCCATGTAGCCACCACCCCTCAGCCAGTGCTGAGCCCCCACTACAGACACCAGGTGCCTGGAGGCACAGGCAGGCAGCAAGGCAGGAAGGGTGGGTGCCTGGCTGGCTCCACGCCCTCCAAGTGGGACAGGAGGGTCCATGGCTCCCCTGGCTGCCTCAGAGTCAGGGTCTGTGGGGAGGGGAGGCTGTCACCGCGGGGAGGGCCAGGGTGGCCCCTCCAAGCCACCAAGAGCCATATTTGGCACTGATCTGATGCCGCCCACGATGGTCAAGGGTGACTGCATGGCAGCTGGCAATTATGTGCTTTCCCAGCGGCTCAGTCTGGGCTGGGCCTGAACAGTGCCACTGGACGTGAGGCCCAGCTGACATCTCCCAGTCCCCAGGCATGACTGCAACCCTGCAGCCAGCTGCTGTCACTCCCCCACAGCCCACAGCTTGCAGGGTCCAGGGACCACATTGCAGGGGCTCAGCTCTGCGCTTGCCCATTGCTGACAGCGAAACTGAGACCATGGGAAGAGGGTGAGTGGGGCGGCCCCTCCTCAGAGAAGCAGCAGCTGCTCCACTCCAGGGCCCAGGGAGGCACGGGGGCTCCGAGGCAGGAGCACCATCGTGAGCAAGGTCCCGGGAGGCCTGGGCTCTGGACCTCAGATGCGGCTTCACCATCTATGCTGGCTGTCTTGGCCCTGATACCTGAGGCCCCCAGGGCCCCTCAAATCCTGGTCTGACCAACTCTGGCATGGCCTCAATCTGGCTCTCACAGCACTCCCTGCTCTGAGCTGCAATTCCCTCCCCTGTGCGGGCACAGCTGGGCCTGGCCTCAGCCTGGCTCACCACGGTGTCCCTAGGAGGCAGCTGGAGCCCAGGGTTGAGGCCAGGGGAGAGCTGCAGGCTCTCAAGGGATGAGTGGAATCCCTGCATCCTGGGAGGTGTCCAAGCTGGGAGGTGAGGCTGGGGGTGAGGCTGGGCCTCGACCCTCTAGCCCAGTTGGGGCCTGGACACAAAGGATGCCCCACCTGGACTCACAAAAGTGGGTGTGGCCATCTGGTTGCCATCACGGCAAGTGGGACAGGTGTGCTGATGTGCACAGCAGGGACAAGGTGCTGCAGGGACCTTGTCCCTGGGCTCATCCTGCTGCTTGGGGACTCCAGGTGCCTGGTGTCCCACACTATGCTGGTCAGAGCCTCAGGCATGCCCTGCACAGATAACCTTTCTGGTCACAGCTCACCCTGCCACTTTAGTCACTCTCATAGGGGTGACTGACCCCAGTGCTGAGTGTGAGGACACAAGAGTGTCTCTTGTCCTCAACTGTGAGGAGCTGGCAGGGAGTTGTGACAACAGGACTCTTCCTCACACTGAGTTGGGGAGCTGATGCCTCAAGGAAACACTTCCCAGCAGGTCTTGCCAGGGCCTTTGGTGACAGCATGGAGACAGCTGTGCCTTGGCCCTGAGGGACCCGTGCAAAGGTCGCTTGGGCTGTGCACACCCTCCTGAAGCCTAGTAGATCCCTGGCGTCTTTGAGGGGTGCAGGCCTCCTACCTCCAGCCTGGGCAATCACACGCAGCCTCCCTGAGACTCTGGCTCTGCCTCATTCTCCAGCCTGACTTGTGCTCAGGGTCCAAGGGGCAGTTCTGGCCAGAGGGTCAGGGTGGGACTGTGAGAGGTCTACAACCCCGCCGCCTCCCAAACATGAACGGGGTGGGGACAGTCACAGGTCTACTGAGCCCTGAGCCCTGGCTTGGGGTCAGGAAGAAGGAGGGTGTGTACAGACCCCAGGGTCACTCCAGCTCTGGTCCATACCCCACATGGACCCTTTGGGTCACTGTCTGCACCTGCTATGCCCGGCTGTGGGGAGGGATCCCCAGCCCCCAGCCCCCCAGGTGCCCTGTTCTGTTCCAAGTCCTGAGAAGGACGACCTCCAACCCAGGTCCTCAGCCAGGACTGGGTGTGTCAGAGGCTCTGGGATCGCACCCCTAAGTGACGTGGGTGGGTGGAGCCCGGCTGTGCCCATGCACTGGGCTGCGTTCCAGAGGCGCCCCTGCCCCCAGGGAGCTGGGCTGGGGCTGGGGTACGCAGGCGGGCGGCCTCTGCGGCACAGCGAAGGCTATTTAAATGCTCCATTGGAGAGGGATTAAAGTTTACGCAAGGTCACCGAGGGTGTGATAATTATAATCACAGGTTTTTGGCTCCACAATGACAGCCATTTGTTATTTCCGCTCGGGCAGCTCCCGCGGCCCAAGCTGGTGACAGGCATGGACTGATTTAGTGGCCCGAGCCCGCGCCCCTCCCCTCCCACTACAGTCCCCGCAGCCCCCACTGCCCAGGCTGCCTCAGGCTCCACCCCCAGGGATGGCCAGCTTATTATGGGATGGAAGGTTTGTGGCTGTGGCCACTGGGGGTGGGGTGGGAGGGAGGGACAGCCACAGCTCTGGCTCCCTTCCCCAGCTGGCTGTGCCGGTGCCAGGCTCCAGGCTCCAGAGTGGGCAAGAAAGGAAGGGCGGCTCACTGTCTCTGGCTGCCCTGCTGCTGACTGCAACGCGTGCCCCGAGCTGGGTCCTGCAGCAGACTTCCCTGCCCCACGCCAGCTCCACTGTGCCTCGGTGTTCCCACATTTAACATGGGCAGGAGAGCTGGGACCCACCACTCTTGCTGGCTGCAGCTGAAGGGAGTGGCAGCTTTCTGCACCAGAGCCCCCAAAACCCACACCACCCATGCCCATTGTGGGGCTGGTGGGTGCACAGGCAGGCAGGGTGGTGGGAGGATCCCCAGGGCAGAGGTGTCCAGGGGGCAGGGGTCTCCTGCACACTTGCTGGCTGGGGCCAGCCTGCTGGGAGAAGTTCCCTCCTCCTGGCAGGGGGAAGCTGGCCCTCGGGCCTCAGAGGGGCGTCCTGCACTCGGCCTGTGCCCCCTGGCTGCCCGCCTGTTGCTGCACCGTGATGGATGCAGCTTTTTTGTTTGTTTTCGCAATCAGAGGTGAGAGCACTTAATATATATTAAATGGTGATGAATAGGGGTCCAGGAGGCTGGGCTGATGAGGCATTTGTCTTTGAGGGAGTGGAGATTGATAACTCATAGGCGACATGGGAGATGGAGGGAGCTTGTGTAGGCAGCCCACCTTCCCAGAGCCACTGTCTGCAGGCCCCCACACTGCCCAGTCTAGGCTCTGAGGACAGTAAGTGGTGGCCCTAGGTGCAGATGCTCCCAGCCAAGGCCCGCTTTGCCCACTGTCTGTCTCTGGGGTCTCTCAGACATGCCCTGTTACCCCAAAGTCATAGGGATACTATGGATCACAAGTCCCTCTGAGGGGAACCCATCACGTGACTCAGATCTATCTCAGTCAGTCTGACCAGCACCCACACCCCTCTGCTAGTCTCCAGTGGTGTCCCTGGCAGTCAGGGTGAGTAGCTGCCCTAAGCTCCTACAGGAGGTGAGGAGACTTGAGGAGGGGCACAGGGACATCCTCTCAGTGCTGCCCACTTGCTGGCTGTGGTATCTCCCCGAGGAGCTGATTGGGCAGCTGAGGTCACATGTCCACTGGCCAAACCCTGCAGACAGAACCCTGGCTTGGACCTATCAGAACTCAGTTCTGGTGCAAGGAGGTGAGGCAGAGACTCCCTCAGCTGGGAGGGCAAAAGGGTCATGGGGACAGCAGAGGGGATCAGGCCTGTCCAGTCATGCAATGATCCCAGCTCACACTAAGATGGGGTCCTGGACACGTGCCTGGGGGCTCTGGGTAGGACTGGAGTGGGCATGAAGTGACACTCGGTGGGCAAAGTGTGAGCACCAAGTGACACTGGCAGGCATCGGCTATGCGCTGTGGCCCTGAGCTGGGCACTTGGCTTCTAGGTGACGCTACAGGACAGGTGTCGTGCAGCTCCCTCCTGAGGGTAGGTCTCTGGGCAGGTGGGGTCTGAGGGGCCAGCCTGAAGAGGGATGGCCACTCTTGGGCCTCGGCCTCCTCTTTCTGTTCCTCCACACTGGTCCGGTGGCCACTGGTCTTGCCAGTGGCCTCTGCAGGGAGGCCATGCTGCCCTCCATCCTCTTCCTCTTCAGGGCCTGGCACAGTGAGAGCCACAGACAGGTGACATCGCATGCCTCTGTATCAGAGTGCTGATCTCAGCCTCCCCTTCCTAAAGAGATCCCCCTCTGAGCTGTGGCAGTTGTGCGTGGGTCCTCCCACCCCACGGCCCAGCAGAATGGACAGCACTGGAGATTCCTGTCTGTTCATTAATCCACCAGTGCAGCACCCAGAGAGACGCCATGGTGGCAGCAGGCTGCACCTCTTGAGAAGCAGAGGAACCAAGCTCTGCCACCCAACTGACGCAGTCCACTGCCCACCCATCCCTGCCTGAGGGGCAGCAGTGCCCAGAGTGCTGCCGTCAGGGCCTGAGCCGAAGGGGCCGCAAGCCTGGTACCTATAGCGGGCGCAGCAGGTGTTGGTGGCAGCTCTGTCTCTGTGAAGAGAACACAGGTGGCCTTGGCATGGGTCCTGGTGGGGAAGACACTGGCTAGCCCACTCTCTGCCAGCAGGGTCTGCGTCTCTCCAGTCCTGTGCACTCATTGTGAGTTTTACTGGTATTAGCCTTGTGCCCCCCTCCCCCATGCACATTGCAAACCCTTGAGTGTCTCTTTACGCTTTTGCCTTCAAGCTGCCCTCTTTTCATGTCAGTACCTTGTCAGCTCCACTGCCTCTATGTTTGGCTCACGAGGTAACCCCGCCCCCACACATACACCTGAGGGCAGGGCGACCTTGCCTGGAGCTTGCTCTGACCTGAGGAGCCGGAAGGGCACACTTGGGAAGGCGCGCTCGGGAAGGTGCACTTGGGAAGGGCCTGCGTACAGCCCCCGTGCCGCCTGAGCGACCCGTCCTTGGCCTCCTGTCCTGAGGGTCACCTGTAGGAGTCCTGACCCATTAAGGCAGAACTTGTGGCACGGCTCCCCCATCCCTGTGCGAACCCCAGCAGTGTCCTCTGTGTGGCTCTCTGGTGTGGCCTGGAGTCCTACGTCTGTGTTCAACATGCGCATGAGCTTCAGCAGCAGCATGCGCAGGCCTGGGTCCCCTGAGCTTGGTCCCGGCCTCCAGGGAGGCTACTCCCGTCTCACCGCAAGCCCCTGACGAGGCAGGCATCACGGGCCGTTCCAAGCCCCACAGGACTCAGGCTGGGCTGGTGTGGGGCTCGGGCTCTCCCGCCTCGCTTGCCCCTCGCACCTGTCCGGTCCTCTCTGTTCCTGGGACAATGGATGCAAGGCTTCTCATGTGGCCTAAGCCAGCCTCCCTCCTGAAGCGCGGACTGTCAGAACCGGCCCGCGGCCATCTGCAGGAGAGGTCGTTTCCCTGCTTCTCACTGACATCTGCTCGTCCCTCAGGATGGAGACCTGGGCTTGTTCTCACCACTCTGAAGCTGGAAGCCAGCGCGAAGCCAGCCCAGGCTCTCTTTCTCCTGTGCCTCTCTTTGGCCGCAGATGAGGCCTCCTGTCTGTGTGTCCTGGCTTCCTGCCAAGTGGGATCAGGGACAGCTGGCGACCTCACCTAACGCTAGCGCCCCGGGGCCCCGCCTGCACCCACCTCCTGCCAGGTGCGGGTCTGGGACACAGTGCTCTCCTGGGTGCGGCCAGTGAGAAGCAACACCCGAAACTCTGGGGCGGGCCTCAGCTCAGGGTCCCTGGGGAGCCTCGGGAGGCCTTGTGGGCCCCGCCCACTGGCTCTGCCCACCAGGTCCCTCCAGTCAGCTCGGCTGGATGGACAGGCTGGGCGGCCATGCTGGGTGCAGGCCCTGGCCCAGCCCGGGAGACGCACTATGTAAATGTAAATGTCCCGCCTGCCTCCCGCACCCTCATTCAACAAGCTATCAGTGCGCACTGTCAGTCCAATTTTTCACACCCCGCGTCTCTGTTCCCTGTCTCGGGCCAGCCCGCTTCCCTGGGCCAGGGCCTCTTGGCAGTTGGGAGAGTTTTGAGTGGCAGTGATAGACAGGGCTCCCACAGACTGGGTGGCCACCCCAGCATGACCTCAGAGCGGGTCTGGCGACCTGGCAGCCACCTAGTGGGGAGAGGGCCTGGGAAGGGGATGGCTGGCTCCCTCCTGCGTGCCCGAGTCCTGGGCTCCAGGAGCAGCAGGAGGCATCTTCTCAGGGCAGGTTGGGGGTGATCTCCTTGGGATCCCCTCTTTCCCCCACTTCATCATCCTTCATGCCCCTTGGGAGGGACAGCAAGGGGTGACCCTGGGGAGCACCGAGGTGGCCTCCTTTTGCAGGTGGCTGAGGAGAGCAGCCCTGCAGGTCCTGCCAGCTGCAGGGAGTGGTTCTCCAGGCTCCATAGGCAGCAGAATTCAGTGCAGTCTGCGGCTGAGCCTTCCCACTCCCACCTCCCTATGGACCTGCAGCCTGGGGACACAGGTCTTTAGCCTCAGGAGCTTCTGCCCAACCTGCCAAGGGTTCATGCCCACACCTGCTGCCCGGATCCTCCATCCATTGCCTGTCCATCCCCGATGGCCATGTGTTGTCCTATGGGACTTGCTGAGGAGCCAGTGGACTCAGGCCTCATGCCACTGGGGTACCTGGGGGGACCTGGGAGAGCAGGCACCAATGACTATGGCTGTCCACGTGATCCAGGGGTCAGTTTGCTTTTGCAAACAGCTGTATAGAGGAATGGCTGAAACAGGGCCAAAGCAGTGTGGAGGGCAGTGCACATCCCCGCCTGGGGCACCTGTGCCGCCGCCCTCTTCCTCAGCCTCCTGCTCCAGTCTCACCTTGTCCCCAGCAAGGACAGATCTTTGTCACCAGAGATGGACGCTTTCTGTCTGGGATTGATGTGCATGTACTTTCTTTCTGGCCACATCAGTGGCTCGCACCCCACGGGCCCTGTGCGTGGACACAGAGGTGGCGTCCAGTGGGGCTCCTGCAGCTCACACTGGCCGAGCACTTCCCACTGGGCTGTGGCCCAGCATTGCAAAAGGAGGGAGAGGTCTGCTTGGACATGCTGACTCTGAACTGGGCTGCTTTTCTCAGCACCAAATGGTACGAGCTTCCCTGTCTTTAAAACCGAGATGCAGGGGCCAGGGAGATAGCTCAGTGGAAGCTGGCAAATGCAAGTCCTGAGTTCAATCCCCAGGACCACAAAAACAAACCCGAGGTATGTTTAACATGAACTCAGCCTTGAAAGCATGCAGTGTCTGGTGATCTTCGTCGTTCATGAAGTTGTTCAGCCTTCACCACTGCCTAACTCCAGCCCGAAGGAAGCCTTGGTATGGCCACTGCTCCAGGTCTCTCTCCCTGGCAACCACCCCCTGCTCTAAGCCTCCAGGGATGTGATGTTCTGGGCTTCCCACATGAGCAGAATCACACAGTGTGTGGGTTTTCAGCCAGTTTCCTTCACTTACCA
>NDGM010242504.1:0-15505 GCA_002564305.1 Octomys mimax | reverse complement strand
GCTACTTTCTCTTAATTCAATGAATAGAAAGATTTGTACTAATAGTGTTTGTGAACAGGATATTATGTCTGCATCTTGTACTATGAATAACCACTAAGATGACAACAATATGCAATGTATTAATTATTGAAACTGTCTTACTAATCAGTTTTGAAACTTTCTCATTGCTATTTCTCAATAAAATTATTTTTAAAAAAACTGAATTCAGCACATTACAGATTCTAATTACAAGGCACTGTCCTTATCCTCTTTTCTGTTGGCCTGCATTAGGTGTCCTGCAGGTTCATAGAAATGGAGAAGCAGTTTGTAGACTAGAAGAAGACATTCCAGATGCTGTTTTGCTTTTACTTTTAAGACAAAAACCTACAGAGGACTCCCAGCAGTGCTTATGAAGTCTCAGCTGCTCAGTTTTCATCTTGAGGTGGAGGACAGTTGTTGTCCAATGAAGCTGTGGGACAGAGGGGCTCTAGCTCTTGTCTCATGACAAATGGAAACATAGTTCCCTAAAGAAGTTATTGGACTGATTCTGTTGCAGAGAGGAAGGAGCAGAGGCCCTGGGAGAGCAGATGTTCGTCTAGGGCCGCCCAGCCAGAAGCAGCCAGCAGGGCACTTGCTGGCATGCTACACAGAAAGTTTCTATTTTCTGTTCAAACAACACGGGCTAGCAGAGCCATTTAATAATGGAAAAGATCAGCAGAAAGAAATTAAATCAAAAGCCAACCATTGTGGAGGAAGTGAGTCTTGTGGGGCAGAAGACTTTGTGACCCTGCCACCAGGTAACCTGCAAGCCCTCCTCTGGCCTTGAAGAAGGGCTCATGCTGCCCAGTCCAGACTTCCGTGGGGTCTGTGGCTGAGGAGGTGCACAGGAAGACAAGACAGGGGCATGAGGGCTAGAGTCCAGCTAAGGTTTGTGAAGACTGGATCCAAAGATTGGTTCTTTGACACTAACTGAGCCCATTAGCTGAAAAAGGGGGTGCTGTGTCCATGCTGGAGTCTCTGATGGTGAGATTAGGGATCTTTAGAAGACAGCGGCTGTGATATTCTTGGAGAACGTGTGTGCTCAGCAAGTGGCTGCTGCATACACTTCACGCATTACTGGCTGGTTATCTTTAAAACCAAAGCATACTTGCTTTGTTAATAACTTCCCGAAGTTGTAATTTGAAATATTTCAAACATAAAGTTGAAAGAGAAATACAATGAAAATCCACTCCCTTTCTCTTCTAATCTCTTTTCTTTTTCTGTTTATATATGGTATGTTGCATACACTGAGTACATGTGCATTTTTGTGGTAGGAGAATATTTGAAAGTAAGTTATGGACTTGATGGTACAGTGTTGTCTCATTTCTTGAACACTTTTATTTGCTGCTGACAGTCTTGAAGGCATTTCCACTCTTCTGTGATTCTTTCCCTTTATACACATGGAGTTACTGGGAGAGAGGAAGAGATGGCAACTCCTTTGGCTGTGCTCTTTGGGTGAGTCTCAAAGTTCTCAAGGAAGCTGTAGATTCTATAACATGTTCAGCATTAACAGCAGCCTATTTCACCATGATTTCTTGCTGCTCAAAGGTGAACATGGTTTTTCCGTTGATCCTCTACGCAGCTTTGATGGTCTCTTGAGAATTACCATTGGTGAAATCCTATTGGAATATGCACATGGTATAGTTGTTCAATAAAGAAAGCAACAAAAAAAACCAAGGTAGAAATCACTAGTGGCCAGCACTGCCACTTGAAAAACAGCTGTGGTGGGCAGGTGCCCAATCCAGCCCCATCCTGGTTCTCTCGCCCTGCCTACTCTGCTTCCTCATCCCCTCTCATTGATGGGTAGATCTTTCTTCTAGTTCCTGTGATGAACAACCCTGGAGACCTCTGGATTCCCTGCGTTCTTTCCCACTTAATATGCAACTCTTGGTCAATTGTGACACCTCTGAATTCTCATGTTTCTGAAATCCCATGTTAGTATTCATCCCCTCAGCAGTTCTAGACGAATCACCATTTCCTCTCTGAATAGTTACGGTCCTTCTCCAACTTGCCATGCTCTCTGTTGTTCCTCCCCATATAACTCATGCTATCTGTCAGAGAGTTCTTTACGAAGGCATCCAGCTCAGGCCTTCAGCGTGGACTCCTCATGCCTCCATGTCACTGTGGTTGGGAGCCTGGCTGTTGGTGCCTCTCATGCTCCCTCCCTAGCTTCTGCTTCCCAGAGCTCATTGCCTTCCACTTCTACCCTGGACCTCAGCAAGCACAGTTCCTCTGCGGTTTTCTCTGCTGGGAACATTTTCCCCCAGATATGAGCTGGGCTGGCATCCTCACCTTTCATTCTGTCTTCTTAGATGCCCTCATGTGGAAGGCTTGTCGTACCTGATGGAACAGCCTCCTCCAGTGTTTTCTGTCCCCTGTAACTTGCTTTGCTCTTTGTAATGCTTGTCTCTGCTGGACACATGTGTGCTTGTCTGCTATTTGGCACCTTGGAGAGTGTTAGGTTTCATGAGAATGAGTGTGCTGTATATGTTGTGTTCCCTAACAGGTGCATACACTTTAGCTAGTGTTTGTTGAGTGTGTGGATCATTCCATTAGCACACATGAAATAGTATTGTGGAAAGGGCCACTTACTAGATCCAAGTCCATGCTTCACAGATGGCAAGGCTGATGGCAAGAGGAGAAGAATGCCTTTCTTGAGTTCAGGCCTCAGTATGGTGGGTGAATTATGTCCAGATAAAGGCTTTCCTGCACGATTCTCTGCCTATTGCCTTGTCACATTAGCTGCAAGCTTACATAGAGGAAGGGCCTCATGCTGAACCTTCTTCCATCAAAGGCTTTCAGTGTGGTTCTGCAAAGATGGCTTTTGAGGTCAGATGTACTTGAGCTCTATGCTGTATAAACTAATGTGAATAGTGTACCTGGGCCTAGCTAGGGCCAATTCTTACTCCCCTGCTTCTCTGGCAATGTGGAGGCAAAGTATGCACAGTGCCCTGCATCAGTCTGGCATGTGCTGGCCACTGAACAGGTGCTGATTGTTGGGATTCCTCACAGTTGGCCTGGCAACAGAATAGCCTTTAGCAACTACTTAGTTCTGCACTTTTACTGTGGGTTGCCAGGATCTTCCTGCCTGTGTAGTGCTAGTATTTCCTTGTCAATTGAACTTGTCAGTCTGTTTCTGAAGGTGTAGCATTGCTTTCCATAAGTCAGCATTCTTTTGGGGTACCTGATTTTGAAGTATTGTCCCCTATATTCAAGAGAAGGCTTCAGTTAAGTGGCTGCATAGGGGCTGGGGATATAGCTCAGTAATCCTTGGTGTGAAAAAAGAAAAAGAGGAGTCCATATACTATGGCAGAGTGTTCCTCATAACTAAATGATTGCAAGTAGAAAATATCCTAACTGCTTATAGCTTGTGACAGTGTGCGAATGCAAGTATGACTCTGCTAATTGCTAACCAACCTCTGCTGCCTCATTTCATGCTAATTGTATTTAGGCCCTATTAAATTGGTTAAAGAATCCCTGCTCCAGCCCGTCTTCCAGCTGTGTGCACAGCAAGAGACTGTCCCTGCATTTAGTGCCAAATTGGGATCTGTGTGCTGTGGCACCTCATGGAGACTAGTCCTATTCTCAAAGGCAATGTCAGGTTTTGTTTGCCATCCTCTTCTGCATCGGTTGCTTTGGCTCTTCTCAGGGACATAACAGAACTCTGGAAGCCCAAGTCCTTTTGAGTTATACAGACCTGGCTTTGAGCTTTGTGGCTAGATTCTTCAAGCTAAGTTATCAATAATAAGAAACATTTTAGGTAATCATGTCTGTGTAGCTTTGTCATGACTTAAACTCCTTAAAGCACCAATCACAGTACCTGGAGCATTGTAGGAGCCTAATAAATGCAAGTATGCACGTTTCCTTCTGAAATCAATGATGAAGATGCAGTTGTGTGGTGTAATTGATGAACAAATAATGTTGACCATCTGCCTTTGAGGCTTTTGGTAGATAGAACACATGTCCACCTTCAGGGAGCCTTTGTCTCTGTAAGGACCAAAGCTTTGTGTTGCAATTTGGAGAATAGTAGGCACCATGGGAAAGTGCCTGTACCGTGGTGTCATGGGGCAGCCATCCTAGAGATGACTAGGAATCTGAGGTTCCCTGCCTGTGTAAGTAGGGTGCTGAAATTTGCCAGGTAGAACAGAGAGGTGGGGATGGGAAGATCTTGTGAAGTGAGGTCACAAGGAGAAGATGTGTGTATTGGTGAGGTCTATTCAGGTTACAGACGTTAGTGTAACAGAGGAGATTAATGTATGAGTCACCAACAAACCTAATTCCACAAGGCAAGCATTTGCTTTGCTTTGTCTTGTCAATGCCTGCTCTGTGCCAAGTCCTGTCTTAGCTACAAATAGACATTGAAGAAAAGTAACAAGACTCAAAATTGATAGTTTCAAAGCAATAACATTAATAATCCCCTATCAGGCACATCAAGGAAACAAAAAACTACAAATTACCTACATCGAGAATGAAAGAAAGGTATTCTGTAGAATCTGCAGACACAAAGGGGACAAGAAGTTCAAATAGTTACATGTTAATAAATTTGACAATTAAATAAACTTTTTTCTTCTAACTTTTTGGAGATTTCCACAGATGTGAACTTTCTCATGAGATGTAATTACTGTTTTCCTTAGCATGTAATGTCTTTCATGTTTTCTGTGTGCTTTCTGCCTATCCCCAAACTGCAGTTATCCCCTGGGTTTTCTTCGGGAGGTTTCGGTGTTTTTTATTGCATATTCAGTGATATAACCCATCTCAGAATAATTGGTGTGTGTGGTAGCGGTCCAGGTTTATTTGTCCCTGTACCTTTATCCAGTTTTTCTGGCGTCATTTGTTGAAAAGGCTAATTCAATCATTAAATTGCCCTCGCCCTTGGTAAAAAACCAATTACTTGTATCAGTCTGAGTTTATTTTTGGAATCTTTATTCTCATCCATTGATTTGCTGGTCCTGGCCACTGCAGTAGGCCAACAAGAAGAGGAAATTTAAAAAGGCATAGATATTGGAAATGAAGAGACAATAAAACCATCTATATCTACAGACATGATTTTGGACATGGATAATCACCTTAATATATAAAACTTCCTAGGAATCTGGAAGAGACTGACATGTTAGTAAAAAATGGTCAACGATATGAACACATTTCAGGTCACAAAAAGACCTGAAAATGGCCTAAGTATATGAAAAGATGTTAAAATTTTGTAATAATGAAAGAAATGTAAAATAAAGCTACTATGAGATTTCTTTTTTAATTTGTGAAACTTTCAGAAAGCCTTAAGTTGGGCAAGACAGCCTTTTCCAAGCACTTCTGAGTAAAGAAGTGCATTAGAATATTTCTGTTACCATAGTAAAATGGCTCAGCTTTCCATAAAGGACATTTTGGTAGTGTCTGTTAAAATCACCAGGACTGGAGATGTAGCTCAGTGGTGCAGTGCCTGCCTGGTAAGCATAAGGTCCTGAGTTCAGTGGCTGGTAAGGAGCCCCCCCCCCTTTGTAAATAGAAAATAAAATCACCAATACATTTACATTCTGATCCAGAAATCCACCTTTAGAAAATGTATCTTTCAGAAATACAGTGAACATAGAAAGTGACCTATGCACATGATCTTTGTAACAGTTCATAATGACAAAATAATGTCCACAACCAGAAAAAAAAAAACTTTTGTGTTAGCCACTGTTTCATCTGTCCCTTAGCCCATGATGGAATAATACCATGTTAAACATACTCTATAAAGAATGTGCTCTGTCTTGATAAGTAACCTCTTCAAGGCATGTAAAGTGAAAATTACACAGCAAGGAACACAAATACATGACATTTTTTATAAGGCTGAGGGAGGTGATAGGGAGTAAAAATAATTTATATTTTATTGTATCTATAAAAATAAACATCCTGTAGCTACATTAGTAAGCACAAAAATAACCATTGATGTGATACGGAGTGGAGAATGCTACAGATATGGGGTAGAGTGTGAGCGAACCATCTCAGTATGTACTATTTTACAAGGGTTAATCAAAAAATACAGTGAATGTCTAAATTCAAATTATTTTAGTAAAAGACGGTGTGATGAATGCCCCTCAAAACACCTACCAAACCCCACTTCAAATACACTCATCCCATTGTTCTTGGAACTTTCTTTTCTTTTCTTTTTTTTTTTTTTTTTGAAACCAGGGATTGAACTCAGGTCCTTGCCAGGCAAGCGCATATTCTGCTGAGCCATCTCCTGGCCTCTTGGAACTTTCTGACATGTATCTAAAGTCCTCTCTCCATTAATTTGTGTAATATGACTTTAAAATGTGGTGTGTGGTGCCGCTACCTGACAGGTGATAGGCAGGTTGTGAAAACGTTAGATTGTACTCATCCACCTTATTTATCAAATATGGCCACATGAGGCCCCCGCTCTTCCCAAGTCAAAATGTCTGTGATATTCAGGTTAATGTTCTGAATCAACTCAGGACATTCAGGCAATCATAGTAGAACTAAAGATATTCTTCAAAGAGGATTTCCACAGAACTTTTCCAGGAAGTGGCAAGAACAGTGTGGCAAGTGTGTTTCAAGTAAGTGGGAGTATTTTGAAGGGGATTAATGGCAGTGTGTTATTTACCGTAATGAATTTTTATATTTAAACATCCTGGCTTTTTATCATAACTTATTTATCATTAAATTTAGAGGATGTGAATACATTCCCTGGTGGAGAAAGTCTATATTAAGTTATGGACTCAAAATAGCGCAAAGACTGCTGTGGTAGAGCAGAACCAGAGTGCCCATGCAGTAAATATTAGTGAGGAAGTTCCACAGAGACTCTGCAAAGGCTTCTCGGAAGAGATGCAGTCTGGCCTAGAACGGGGATAGTCTAGTCACAGTGGGCCCTTGTTCTGATGTGGTCTGAGATAGGGTTGTTGGCTACCTTCTGAGTCTTCCCTGATTTTCATTCAAGTGTCAGACTTACCCTTCAGTATTTGAACTGCTTTCTTTGGTGTCAAAATCCAAGGTTTGTGCTTGGTCTTTTACCAGCCTTCAGACACTTAGCCCACCTCCTCTGGACCTCATATCCTAACTTCACAGCCACCACAGGCCTCCTTGGCTTTATAAGTGTATGAGTCAGAGCTTTATTGATGACTGCTGTTGCCCAAATCCATTCCCACATTATCTTGGATATGCCATTTAATTTGTAGCTACTTGGCATCTTTAAGGCATAATTAACACTGCAGAAAGAGTTTGGTGAAAAATGCTAACTAACTAGAAAGTAATGGTATGGCTTTCATTTGTATGTTTTCCTGCCCTTATGTAAACCATTGGGCTGGTCTCTTGGGGGATGAGCCCCAGCCCCTTATCCTCAGTATTTGACTTGCTGAGTGGACCACATCACAGCTATTAATTTTATGTCATATCACAGAAATAGAGCAGAAGGAAATCTGTGGTGACAGGTTGAATTGGGGTCTTAGAAAATTAGAGATTTACTTATACTTTTAAATTGGTTAGGATATGTATGACAGTGATTAATTTTCTCTGTCAATAGATTTAGTTATATTAGAAACTGTGAAACCTTAGATTAGCAATACAAAATGGACAATAACAATTCATATAAGAGTTGATCAAAATCTTAGGCAATATCTTGCAGAACACCCGGAATCTGAGGTAGATAGCGAGAGCTGGAGGAGAGATATGACTTCTCGAGGTTACATGAAGTTTTAATTACTGTCGATCATGACCACACTTCCTATTTCTGCTGCAGAACCAGGGACTCCTGAGTTTCCCACCTGAAGCCCTTGTCCATCTTCACACATCGGCAATCTCATGGCAGTGGGGCCTGCACTGTGTCTTGAGTCCTTTATTTGAATGTTGACAAATGGTTATGTGCTTATTAAAAGTCAAGGCCAACTTTCAAGATCAACTTTACTTTGTGTGATTAGCATTCTGTAAAATGCTCCTTTGTGAGCCATAATCTGATGATTTTGACAAGTGTATATGGCACATAACCATGACTACCACCAAAATGTAGGGCATTCAAGTGTCCCCTAAAGTGTCCCAAACTACATTGCAGCTAGTTGTCTCCTGCCCACACTGGCTTCCTTCTTGTTACTAGAAATGAGCCTTTCTAATATTTGCCATGCACGCACATACTCTTATTATATATTGAGGCTATTTCCAGTTTGGGATTATTATGAATAAAGTTTCTATGGACATATACATATATATTTTTGTGTGAATATGTGACTTTATTTTATTTTTTGGCAGGGGTTGCTTTGCTTATAAGTAATATACTAACTTCAGGATGTTTTAAAGTAATGAATTATTTATGTTTTTTTAAAACAGTTTATATGATCTTTTCTATATACAATATGATTCATTCACATTTTATTAAGGATTTCTACATTTTGTTGCTTTTATATTTAAAATAGATCTCATTATAGTTTTATTGTAAATTTTCCATCTAATTTCAGGATTTGAGTTGTATTGGTTTGATTAATAAAAGAATGAAGGGGCTCTCCATTTAGTTTTCTGAAGATGTATGCATAAATTTTTCCCCCATATCTTTCTGGAGTACTAGGGATGTAGCCCAAGGCTTTTACTCTGAGCTATATCCCTGACCTTTTTTAATTTTTAGATAGTGTCTCACTAAGTTGCCAAGTTGCCCAGACTGGACCAACCTCCCAGGGTGCTGGCTAACGGGCATGCGCCCTAATGCCTAGATGTTCTCTAAACCATCCGAGCATTAGCTTCTTTTAAGTCGCTTTTCACGATGAACCCAGTATCTTCTGTTGATAGCAGTCCCAGTTTCTTTTGGGAATATGTGTCTGCTGAATCTAAATTCTTGAATCTTTTGGCACAAAGTTGCTCATATTGTTATTTTGTTGTTGTTTCCCATTTGCAGGATGTATATCCGAGCTGATGTGTATTTATTTTCATTTCTGATGGTGATAATTTGTGTCTCTTTTTTTTTTCCATTGACCAATATGAGTGGGACAACTGTCATCATTACTTACATTTCCAAGAAGTGGACTTTAATTTGTTTTTTCTCTTTTTGTCCATTTTCAATTTAAGAAGTGCTGAATCCTGCCTGCCTTATTGATTTGTTGCCCCTTCTTGTCTGGCTCTGACCTACCAGACACAACGCTCTCTCCTCCTGTGTCCTCGTGTGCCCTGACATGCTCACCCAGGATTCATCATTTCACAGTGTCAGTGGTGCTGGGACTTGTTATTTTGCTAGACCTGAGTGCTGCAATATGAGGGGTGTGTCTTCCCTCTCTCTGTTGTCATGGACTGTGGCACACAGTAGACCTGTGTCCTGGGGCAGTGAGTGAACGGTGGGCTACACGAACATGAGGTCTTCTGAGCAGTTAGTTGTACAGAGGCAGGGGAGTGGGCTGGGGGCTCTGCAGCTGTGTCCAAGGTTCTGGGTGGGCTGAATGGCTCGCCTAACTGCGCAGAGCCTCACTTAGAAGAACACTGACTTCCTCTGAGGACTCTTGGAAATATTACAGTCACAGAGGGTCGATCACTTAGCGTAGCATTTAGCAATTAGAGGTGCTGAATCAAGTCTTTGAAAGATCTTTCGTTTTGGATTGGAAATCTCAGTTGTGATATACCTAGAAATATTTCATTTTTATTTTGAAAGTTTAATTAATTAATTTTTGAGTTAGAGAATCTCACTATGTAGCTCAGCCTGGCCTTGAACTCACTGTGTAGCCCAGGCTGGTCTTGAACTCATAGAAATCCTCCTGCCTCAGCCTCCCAAGTGCTGGGACTACAGGTGTATACCACCATTCCTAGCTATATTTCGTTTTTAGTCTTCTGCTTATTATTGCTTTTTATAATAATCTTCTTTCGGAGTGAAGACCAAAAAATGCTCTCAGAAGGGAAAGTCTTGGGTTGGAGTAGTGTGGTGCAAATGTTGATGAGACTAGGCATGAAAAGTGGCTTCTGAAAACACAAAGTCTAGAAATTCCTTTTGACCCAGCTCTTCTCCCTCTAGATTTCTTCCTGAAAGAGTTAGAGATGTCTTATCACAGTAATACCTTCATACCTGTGTTTATAGCAGCCTCATTCCCAATAGCTAAAACTTAGAAGCACTCATTGTCTATTAAAAGATGGATACATAAAGAAAATGTAGTATTTATATACAATGGAATACCTCCCTGCTATAAAGGATAGACTTCAATTGTTTTCAGGAGAATGGATATATCTAGAGACCCTAAGTTGTTTTATTTATTTTTAATTTTTTTTTTTTGAGACAGAGTCTCACTATGCAGTTCTAGCTGGCCTTGTTCTCACTTTTGTAGCCCCCAGGCTGATCTTAAACTAGAGAAGCCATAATATTAAGTGAAGTAAATCAGACACATGAGCTTAAATACTACATGGCTGTTCTTATATGAGAAACCCAAAATATAATTAAAGAACAAAATAAAAGATAATGGGAAGTAGAGAGATAGATTTTGTTCTCATGGGAAGTGGATCAAGAGATGGATGGGTGGGCCGGAAGGTAGCTCAGTGGCATAAGTGCTTGCCTGGCAAGCTCAAGATCATGAGTTCAATCCCCAACACCACAAAAGAGACAGACAGACAGACAAGAGGGGAGGGGAGGGGAGGACAGGGGAAGGGAAGGGAGGGGAGGGAAGGGAAAGGAAGGGGAAGGGAGCAATGGGGTTGAGAAAAAGCAAATGCGTTCTATGTACATATACAAACTCCCCATGAGGAATGTGGTCATTATGTAACGCAAGCATGTATTCATAAAAATTAAAAACTGAAAGAAAAGGAATTGTGCATTGCTTCCCTTCACATTGATTGAAAAAATTTTGATTGAAAAAATCCTCTCTTTTGTCTTGCCAGCCCACTTTAAGGTTTTATTAAAATAGTCTAATTTTACCAAGCTGAGGAACCTTTTTCCCCCCTTTTAATCATCAGGAGAAAAGACAGTTATACTTAATTTCACAAAACATTTTCTGTGCTTGAATTTCATAAAGTTTGATATTTCCTCCATAATAATATCTTTTCTTGAGTCTCTGTAGAGTAAGGAAACAGCCAATTCCAAAAGCCGCAAACTGTTTCTTTGCCCAGTGGCACGTGGAAGTACCTCTCTGCAGTTTTTGCTAAGCCCCTGGTGATTTCTTCTACATCACTCTTAGGAGGTGAATTTTAAGGTTACTTTTAAAAAGCAAAAAGCCAACAAGATGCTCTTCATTACTTCACAAGTTCTGACTTTTAAAGGCCATTGTGAAGTGGTATTTATTTGCTGCACCCTTAGATCAGCATTTGAAGGCAGGCACCATGTATGAGTTGAGAGATGGGTTATGCACTTAGCGACTGGTTTTGTCAAATTTTTATGCATTTGGTGTTTATGGAACTTTCTGAGGTCAGGAGCTATGTGTTACTCATCCTGTGATAGGAAGGGATCCTGGCACTCCAAAAATACCTAGGTGTGTTTGAAAGGATGCATGAAAGAGTGATTCTTGTGGGCCAGAGTTGGCTGTGCTCAGTTTTCTCAGACAAGGTCATTGGGTTTTGTGCCATATTTGACCTTCTTCCCATGACAAGGGCAAATTCAGGTGATCTAAGATATGTTCTAAGGATCCACTGACTCTCTGTAGATGATAGGACTGTGTTCTGAGTGGTAAGGAAAGAATTGGGGTTTTGGTGAGGCCAATGATCCATGAATACTAAGGCAAAAGTCCATTTCCCTGTGCACTCTATAAGTAATGAGAAGGCATGGCTTCCTCTGTGCCCTGAAGGAGGAATAATGCTTGCATGGGTGGCAAGGATCAGTCAGTGAAGGTATTTCTGATAGTACAGGTTTGAAGGACACCTGTAAGCATACAGGCACAAAGACATGCTGAGGGGAGTTGGAATAATGAGCTTTTAAGATGGGACTGAATAACTGACATTCCTCCAGAGAAGGCACACAGAAGGTCAAAAAGCAGAAGACAAATACTCAACATCACTGGTCATTAGGGACATGTAAATCAGAACCACCAGGAGACACCACCTCGTACTCATTAGGATGGCTATTACCACAAAGACAGAGAGCATGTACTGGTGAGGATGTAGAAAAATTGGAACACTTGTGTACTACTGAGAGGAATATAGAATGGCGCATCTGCCATGGAAAATGACTTGAGGGTCCCTCACAGAAGTTAAATGTGGAATAACTGTCCAGGAATCCCTCTTTATATGCCCCAAAGAACTGAAAACGGGGTCTTGATTGTGTGCATACCCTTGTTGGCAGCAGCATTTCTCTGAAGAGCCTGAAGGCTCTGAAGGAGCCTTAGTGGCTGTTGGCTGATGAGCAGCTAAATGTGCTGTACCCGTACATGCAAGTTATTCACCCTTAACAAGGGGAAGATTCTGGCACAGGCACCAACTTGAGTAAACTTCAGGATCATTTTACAGAGTGAAGCAAACCAGTCACATCAGGACCAAGATTGTATGATTCCACTTGTAAGAACTTCTTAGAGGGGTTAAATCTATACAGGCACCAAGTGGGAAAGTGGCCAAGTGTAGTGGAAGGAATGGTAGGGAGGAGTAGGCATGGAGAGTTAGCTTTAATGGCTTCCAAGTTACACCTCAGGAAGATGAAAATCTTCTGGAGATAGATGATGATAATGGTTTATCTATGGGATGAATGTTCCTAAATGCTTTAGAACTACATATTTAAAAAGAAATAAAGTGGAAACTTTTGTTGAATATGATTCCCCAAAATAGAAGAGGTAAAAAATAAAAGAAATAGAACTAAAATTCATGTCTTTGCTATTGTAAAGCCTCGTTGCCTCAGGGTACCAGATGGGTCAGGCTGCAGAGGGAGAAGGACTTTTATGTCCGTGTGAACACTTGTTCAACTAGTGTGTTTCTCATTGAATCCTCACTGAAGTCTAGTAAGGTCAGTGTTCATTTTTGTCCACCTCTGATAGTTGACAAGATGAGCCTAAGAATGGCAAGAGGAGGTACTTGGGGTCTTGAAGAGCCAGAATGGCAAACTAAGTTTTAGTAGTGTTTGAACCTGTCCTCCTCCTACTATACCAGGCTGCTTGGAATGCCAGATGCTTTCCCATGGGAAAATCATGCTCCTCCTCAGCATGGCCTCTTTGTGACACACACAGGCTGTTTCCTTCATTAAAAAAAATTCTGTGGCTGTGGCTGCCTCCTCATTGTAGAGAAGTAGGTCAAAGCAATAACCACAGGCTAAATGCATCTTGCCAGGAAGGCTTATTGCAGTGTAACCCTGGGAGCTTCAGGAGGAGGGTGGCAGCCAGAGTCTCCTGGAAGCATGGCTTCACCTTGTGCCTGCCAAGTGAGACTGGTGTTTACTCCTGCTCCTCAGCATGTTCATGGAGGCCCTGATGGGGCCCTGTCAGCATCTGACCTGTTGCTGAGCTCACACACTGCACCCCAACTTTTGCCCTCTCTGCTGCTTCTGGGAAATGCTCCTATCAGGGTCATGAGTGGCCAACTCATTGCCAGACATGGTGAGAGCTTTCCTAGTTTCTAAGGATGTTGCCTGCCTGCTTTCCTGACCCTCACCCTTCATGAATTTCCATGATGTTTGAGCTACTGGATTGTTGCTTATGCTGTTGGTATTATATTTGTGAAACCATCACCCAACCTAGGATGTGCTGATTTGCTACTGTGTTTTCCTTGAAGAGCTTTATCTGCACATTTTTTTTCTGTAAAGGGCCTTATAGTAAATATTTCAGGCTTTGCAAGACAAATATGGTCTCTATTGCATAGCGTTCTTTGTTTGTATTTTGTTTTGATGTACCACCTTTAGAATGTAAAACCTATTCATAGCTCCCAACGCATACAAAACCAGAGCAAGCCTTTCTTGGCCCATGGCCTGTGCTTTGCCAGTGCCTGTTTTAGGATGCTGCTGTGCAAGGATTTTATCATTTTAGTCAGGAGTTAAGTTGGGCTGGGATTTCTTGTTGCTATGGTTACCCTTGGTACCCCATAGACTGCAGATTCTGCTAGTGTTGCTTTGTGCTGGGGATGGAGTGGGTGAGAGAGGAGGGGCTTCAGGATGCCAGTTTCCCCCTCATGTTCTCCCTCCACCCTTTGTCCCCTCTGCTTCTCCCCTTCCCAATATGCAGCTCCTCAGGTGGATCTGTCCACAACTCTGTTCCTCCCAAAGTGCTTCTAGGCTGGTGATAGGCAGGTGGAGGTCCCTGTTGGCCTCACCCCTCCTCACTCTTAGGAGACCTCATGCATCTGGGTCCCATCTAGGGTCTTTCTCATATGCACAGTTGCCTATATTGTGAGGCGAACGTGATAACCACTACACTACGGAAACCAGTTGCCTATATTGTGGTGGTTACTGGGCACAAGTGAGGTCCTGCCCTATTGTAACTGCATGATGCCTCATGGGCATTAGGGCTGAAGCCGGGATCAGGACCTTTTCCTGCCTCATCTACTAGAAGGAGATTTTGCCCTGTGTGTGCAGCTTGTTTGTGAACTTTTACCTTGCCTGCATCCTTGCCTTGTGATGCCCTTTCCTCAGCACTATAAGAGACACAAAGGTCATATAGTACCTGCCCTGTTCGGGAGCAGGGATTTCAGTGCTTCACCTTCCTTGTAGTGATAGCCAGCTGCCACTTCCATGTTGCACCACCAAAGGAGGCTGAGTCTACCCTGCCACCACTGTTTGTATAGATATCTAGAGAAGAGCCTTGGGATGGGTAATTGCTCCACTGTCTGAACTCTAGGGTGGGGGTCTTCACTATCACTAGACCCCTTACTTGGCCCTAAGCAATAAATTACCATTTTAAAAAAATTTTATTTTTAGTTTTATTCAAGGTCTCATGCAGCTTAAACTTGTAGTGATCCTCCTGTTTTCAGTCTCCCCAGTGCTGGGATTACAGGCGCACTCCACCATACCCAGACTCAGTCACCAGCTCAGTGAGCCTAGGGGCGGGGCCAGTGTGACATATGATGCCAGGGATCAAACCCCAGCCCCTGCATTTGCCTAAGCAAGCACTTAGTCCACTGAGCTCTCACTGGCCCTGGCAAACCATTACCTTTGAGCTAAGGTCTTCCTGCTCACTGAGGTTGAGGCTGATTCCTCTTGATACTGTGGCTTGCTGCTGGTAAGATGGCACTGTAATCGGCATCTCCTGGAAGAGCTTTGCTTGCCTGTGCCCACAGCTCTGGGGTGGTTAATGTGTCTGCCAGCTGGCTCTTCCTCACTGTCCACCTGAGAGCCAGGTTCGTGAGCTGCCTTCTTCATGGACGCGTGCCTGTCCCTGTCCTGATGTGTGACGCTAGGTGGCACCCATTGAAACAGGCTTCTCTTTCTAAAATGATGCATCCAATCATTAATTATATCTTGGAACTCCTTCCCATTGCATGTGCAGGCTGTAGACTGGGCTCATGTTGGACACCACAGGAAGGATGACACCAGGATGAGAGCTATCCATTGCTAGTAACTTCATGTGCCTGGGTGGTCTTTACTCTATTTTTCTTCTTTTTTTCTTTTTCTTTTTCTTTTTTTTTTTTTTTTTTG